>QEOT01124135.1:111369-164445 GCA_003123785.1 Pterocarya stenoptera | reverse complement strand
TTGCATTGAAGGTGCATAAATGTTTGCTTCCTCAGTGGGCTTCAGTATAGACTGCATAGACACACAAAGTTATAAACCAAATAGATTATATTAGTCTACAGAAAATGAAATACAATAAAAGCCAACCTTTTTTTTTGCCTTCGATTTATTAACATCCTTTTTCACAGTAGAGGCTCTTCGCTTAGATGGAGGCCTATGACTCACTCAAAAATGAGCAACACAAAGGTTATCCCAAGTGCATGAGGATGTCGCGTAATAATTAGGAATAAATTTCTAGATTGTCTCCTCAGAAAAAGTTACTTAAAATCAAACTTGTTTAAAATGGTGAAAATATTCGCAAAGAGAAAATAAAAGTAGTGGTATGTGCAATGAATGGAAGAGTGCAACAAGAATTAAAAAAAAAAAAAAAGGCACTAGTCATGGATTAGATTCATATTTTTGCATTTTTGAGTGTCAAAATGAAATGTAAAAGACTAACAAATTGAAATTAACAATCAAGGAATAAACTAAGCTAAACAATCTTAATTAATCTAAAAATTAATTAATAAAAAAGAATTATTTAAGTCTTAATTAAACTTTAATCAATATAATATGTAATAGAACTAAGAAATTAATAAAACTAAGCTAAGAATCAAACTAAATTAGAAAATAATCGACAAAATACGAGCTAAAAATTGAAAGTTCCAAAATCAAGATTCTAGAGTTCATCCTTTTATTCAAATCACAAATTCTTAAAATTAATCCATAGCAATTGTAATTATTGTTAAACGAAAGCTTAATAGAGGAAGAAAAATAACTACATCAAACTTAAATAAACAACACATAAAATGCCCAAACTGGACTGTTTGCTTTCAAAATTCTCTTTAACCCATCTCAACTTATCTTAACTCATCTCATTTTTATAATTACAACTTTTCTAATTTCTTACACAAAATATAATAAACAATCTTACTTTTTAAAATCTCAAAAGAATTTTCTTAAATTTTCACACAAAAAATAATAAACAATTTATTTTTTTTAAATTTTAAAATAATAATAATATTAAAAAATAATAATCATAAAATATTTTATTTTACTATTTACAAACTATCTCAATTCATCCTACCTCTCTTCTAATACAAACGGCAAGTCAAAAATCTCAAAAATATACCAAAAATTTTAAACTAAAATTAATTAAAAAGTAGAAAGTGAAAAGAGTAAGCCCAATGAACGTAGATGAGCTGTACGCGCAGTTGGACCCGGAGGTTCTTCAAGCGCGCGGCTGCGTGCGTCCAAAAAAAAAAAAATAATAATAATGAATTCCTTCTTACGTCCGGGGCAACAAAAGTGAAAGAAAAAGTTAAAAACCTGCTGCCCTTAGGTATTTTCTCCCAAAAAAGCCCTTCCTTTTTTATTTTTATTTTTTCTTTTCCGTGCGTCATGCGGTCTTGAGTCTTTGAGAGATAAGGTCTTTTTATTTTTATTTTTATTTCCTTCTTGTTTCCGTCCAATATCTAAACACCAAAAGATTGGTGCCTTTTTGACTTCTTTTAGACTTGTCTTTTTCTTGGCCTATATAAAAATAAATAAAAATAAGAAAAGAAATAAAATAAAATAAAATAAAAAGAAAGAATTGAATATAGAAAATATGTTGTGCATGTGAAGGAACATTATCCAATTAAATAATAAGTTATAAAATTAAGTATAAATCATGCTATTAACCAATTTAAATCACAACTCAGATTTATGCATCTTAACTATTTTTCCATCTAAAACCAATGATAATGTAATGAAATAAATAAAATATATTAATTTTAGATGTATAAAATATGCAATAATTAAGCTCAATCAACCTACTCTTGCTTCGGACAACTAATGGGTTTAACACTTTAATGCTTCCTCCCAAATTACTAGGGCATGCATCAAGGGAGTCGCGAGACGTTGTGTTGCCACTGCGTTGATTTCCACTACATACAAAGTCAACTTTCAACATATCCAAACGTCCCATTAATCTGTTGCAACTTTCTCCACTTTCCGATGCCGATAATGCAATTTTAGAAAATGCTTTTGTGAGTCTATTATATTTTTTTACTTCAAGATTATCCACTACATCCTCATAACTACACTTCACTAGAGTATATCTCCTTTTCAATTCCTTTCTCCAGTGATTAAGAATGTATTTTGAGGGCAACAAAGTCTTGTCAAGCATTGTAAGGACACACAAGGCATGCATACACATTATTCCTCGAAATTCAAACAATCTACAATTGTATTCAACAACAAAATCATTCTCAATGTATAAAATCCAAAATATCACTCGTTCAATGTATCCATCCGCCACTTTGATTTCGTCAGTAACCTTATACGTGTGGACTAGACCTTCACAATTGACTAAGAAATGCCAACAATATAAAAACCCACGAAGCTCATCTTGAACTTCTTTAAACTTTGCATTAGTGTATAATGATTGAAATTTCTTCTCAATAGAGTAGTGGATTATACATGGATATTGGGTATGGAAGGAGCTAAAGTCTACTGTTGTCTCATTCTCGACTTTTCTTTTCAAAGCATGATCATATTGCTAAAGAAATTGCTTTAGAGAGGTTTTCGAGTTAACATAATCATCGAAGAATACGCTTATACTTTCGATTTGTTGTGTTGTCGACGTCCCAGCCCAAAATGTATTTTTCACATATGCGAGTACCCACTTACGCCTCTCTCCATACAACCAATCCAACCAATCATTATCATGTAGATTGAAGGTGACAAGCATCACCTCCCATTTTTCTTCAAATTCCTCAGACGTCAAAGAGTTGTAAACACAATTATGTATCTGAGCCTTAATTGCTTCATATTGAGAGTGGGAGGCAAATTTTTCTGATAACTTTTTCATAATATGCCAAAGACAAAATCGGTGTCGAGATGTTAGAAAGACTGTAGCAATTGCAATTTGCATTGCCTTATCTTGATCCGTAATTATTGCTTTCGGAGCTTGGTCACCCATATAATCCAACCATGATTGAAATAACTAAGTGAAAGTACTTGCATCTTCACTCGATATTAACCCACATCCAAGAAGAATGGATTGTCCATGATGATTGACTACAAAAGGAGCAAAAGACATTTTATAAGCATTCGTCAAGTAGGTTGTGTCAAATGTAATTACGTCTCCAAAATATTCGTATGCAACCCTACTTCGTGTATCTGTCCAAAACACATTTCTGATACAACAATCATCATTTACATCTATTACATAATAAAAACGATCATTCTTCTTTTACATTCTCACAAAGTACTTTCGAAGTGCTTTGGCATCTCCTTCACCAAGTTGAAACTATCTTGCTTTATCAATGTATTTGCGACAATCTTTTTATTCAAATGTAAGTTCTCATACCCACCAATTTCAACTACCAAATACTTAAAATTTTTACTAACGCCTATACCAGACTTGTATAGATTTTCCAACCTTCTTTTTATAGTTGAATCGATTTTCTTGTTGCATCTAAAAAATTTAGATTTTTTTTTTAACTCAATACATTTGCATATTCAAGCACAACAGTAGAAAGTACATATTTTCTATCAAGACAGAGAGTTCTATTAATTTTTACCTTACATCCCACTCTCTCAATTGGTCTTGGCCTGAGGGGATTGGAATTTGTAGATTTTGTCTGGCCTTGTTGAACGCAAGCTAGCATGAAATATTTTAATCTCTCATCATCTCCAGGTCTAGAGCTTTGTTTTGACACCCCAAAACCTATCGATCTAGCATATTTTGTATAATATGATCTAATTTCATCTTCCGATAAAAATGTCATTTTAACCATTGGTTCTTCCACCTTTTCATTTTGTTCTATGTTAGTATTTACATCACTACCATTACCATCCAAGTTTATCACTTAGTCAATGTTCAAGTTCTCTACATGATCAAATATTCAATATAAATATACTACGCCAGAGATTTCAAATAGAGCAACAAATCACAAATTTTCAAATGATTACAAACAATCTTTCATACTACTAATAACATAAAAAATAAAAAATAAAAATACAATAATCTACCAAAAGATAATTAGTCTTTAATAAAAATAAAATGCACAAAGGTTCATAACACTAATAATGTATAAAAATTTATAAAATACACTGCTAAATACATCTTATAAAAGTTGAGACAAAAGAAAAACTCCACACACAAAAACCCTAGATTTGTTATTAAATATTAACAATCACCAATACCAACAAGAACGCGAATAACATTATCTAAATCAATTTAGATAAACTCTACAAACAAAAATCATATTCCATACTTACTCAATTTAACAAATTAATCAAAATAAATGCCTAGACCATGAGAGAAAAAAAAAATTCTGGTGCTTGGAGGTGCACTGGTGGTTGTTCGTGGACAACAGTTTGAAGAGGCGCAATACCGGTGGTTGTTCGTGGACAACAGTTTGGATTTTCAAGTATAAAATGAAAAGGTGGAAGAAATTTGAAAGGGCTTTCCATTCCGTTTGCTTTGATATCCTCTTCATTTGCTTTAATAAAAAAAAGTGTGGGGTTAAACCACAAACGTGTGGGAGGTTTTAAGGCAGCCATCAGTTTCCGTTTGGTGGGGTCTTTTTGTTTATTTTTCATAATCACATGTGGGTCTAAGTTTTTTGTACGTTATCTTTAAGTACAAAAAGCATTAAAATTCAAATATTATCTTCCTCTATAATAATGTCATTCACGCGCTTATAAAAAAGCAAAAATGTCATTCACGCGGAAACTTTTAAAAGTAAAATTATTAGGTAAGAAATTATTAAAATATCAATATATCAGAACCGGGTTTCCGTAATGATTACCCTTCCACCGAATCTCTGAGAAGAAATAAAGGAAGCAACGAGTTTATCGTTGGGAACGAAACAACTACCGAATACGAAACAATAGGAAAAGGAGTTGAGGCCCGTCCGTCTCAAAAACCTCAGATCGCTTTGATTTTGGCATTCACGATACTCGATTCGGACAATTGCTTCACCGCTCTTTTGCTTGTGGTAATGATCTCATGATTCAATTCTGACTTTCTTTCTTATTTGTTTTCCAATTTCTGTTTTTTCTTTTCTATTATCTCAGTACCATGCAATTATATTCTCAAAAACAATCTGGGTTGTTTATATATGTCGCAATATGGAAACATGTATCTCAGTACCATGAAATTATTGTATTCTCAACAGCAATCTGGGTTTTTCTTTCCTTCTTCTTTTTATTTTTTTATAAATGTAGCAATATGGAAACATGACAAACACACAACTTGAAGCCAAATGGAAAATACTACACTGAAACGTTTCATTACCATCTGGGGGTGCTCCCTTTTTCATGATTAATTGAAGAAACATCTATGAAGGGTTTCTTTTGTTTCTGTGGATTGCTAACGGTTTCCCAATTCATTGGTTATTACAACCTTGTCCCCAAACAGCTAATATGCAACGACCAAAATAAATCCAACTAAAATAAAATAATAATGAAAATAATATTAATAATGTTAGTTATAGTAATAGCTAACCAGCTGATATGCCTGATCCTGTTTTCTTGACTTCTGACACAATGATGGAAACTTTTGGTGCTGATTGGACTAAATTCGAGTGAGTTTGCTTCTTTACTTTATAGTTTATATTTTCTGTAGGCTTGGTAGATATGGTGGTGAAATTCTGTAGTTAGCATATCATGGAATCACTCTGTGATGTGCCGATTTTGTGTCAGCTTCGGCTGTATTTGGTTCTTCATTGATGATCCAATGAAGTTTATGTTTCTGTTTAAATTCTTTGGAAGTGATGATACATGAATGTCTTCTTGTGGGGTCGGATATTTATTCCCATAGTTCAAAGCTTATGCATGCGTGGTTGTGTTTTCATGCCCATGTCCTTTTCTTTTAGGATTTTTTAATATTCCCCTTCCCATTTCTTGTGACTGCCTGTTTTTATACTATAGGTAAATGAGATGAAGACATTAGACATATACTTTTAGATCCAATTAGGTTCATCTCTTGTATACTTCCTATATACCTAGGCCATGCCTAATTACATGGATTAATAAATTCTTCTTACTTATGAAAAAAAATAGAAAAAAAACGTTGAAGCTAAGCTAATTTCAATAGGAAAGATGAACGAGCTTAAAAGTTATGTTCTTTGGCCTTATCTCTCCCGTGGACCCGGTAATATGCTTTTAACAAAATAACAATGCAAATATTAGTTATGAAAATTTATGCAGTTTTAGAAGAATGGAAAATCACATCAAACAATTAGATTGTGTCAGGCTTTCCCCCCTTTTTTGGGGTTTTTGTTGGGTTGGGTTGGGCCATTGCTGAGTGTGAGTTTGAGTGGGAATTCTTTTGTATGCCATTTCAGATGTATGAACAAATACATTTCCATCCTATCATTGGATATTGCATGATTTAGATGAAGTGCTTCTGTTATATCTTTCCTCTATACCTGGTTTCTGGAGATCATTTTAAAGATGGAAAGAGCATGTTGAGAAACTGCTCAACCAAGACTCCTTGTTGGTTTCCCATTTCCTCTAATTTTATACTCACAAAGAACCCAATGTTTTAGTTACTTCTTTTCTTGTTGTGTATGCACATGCATATGTATGGATAACATCGCTATTTGATATTGGCTCTGATGGCGCTGTGTTTGTAACTTTGTAGCATTAATTCCAAGTTGAAGAAAAATGGAAGGTGGAAAAGACAAGCGTGATCAGGAGTCTAGTGACAAAGGGCTGTTTTCAAGTCTTGCTGGATATGCTGCTGGACACTACCCTCCACAAGGATACCATCCACAGGGATATCCACCTCAAGGATATCCCCCGCAAGCCTACCCACAAGGTGGGTATCCACCTGGAGCTGGATATCCTCCTCCAGGTGGATACCCACCTTCTGGATATCCTCCCCAAGGAGGATACCCTCCACCTGGTGGGTATCCACCTGGAGGAGGGTATCCACCTGGAGGAGGATATCCAGCTCCAGGTGGATACCCTCCACCAGCCTATCATCCCCCAGGAGGATATCCCCCATCCGGTTATCCTGGTCCATCAGCTCCATATCATTCAGGTATGATTTCCTCTCACCTTGCAAGCACGAATACTAAAAAGACCTGTCATAACCTATCTGATAGTTGTGAGATGGTGAGATACGTATTCCATACACTTGAAAAAGATAGATAACTTTTTTTTGTCATGGATTGGCATAAGTACATCACATAATAGAAAAAGAAAACTTTAGTGCTTTAGAAAGTTAGAAGCCTTCAAGCTTTTAATTTCTATGAATACACATAGGGATAATGGATTATGTGCTCTCTTTTCATTTTGAAGCTTTTAAATTATTTTCATCATCTCTACATATATTCTGTAACTCTGATGTTCTCTATTCCTCCTTTAAACAAAGAACTAGCATAATATATGTATTTTAAAATGCTTTGTTCTATTAAATAATTGTGGTAACCTGCCATTGATTTGTAGTTCTCTTATATCAAATCATATTATGTGAGGCTCAGTCATAGAGGACCTTTTTTTCTTTTTTTATTAGTAGTCCTAGAGGTAGGGTTCCTTTTTTATGAGGTGGTTTTCTTTTCTTTTTCCTGAACTAATAAAAAAGGTCTTAGAGGATCTTAATTTCCATCCCTGCTTTCTTTTGAGACATATATAAGGGAAAAGGGCTAAAGGTTGCCCTCATCAACATTTGTGTTTCGTCCCACTGAAAGACATTGATGCTCAGAATGAAGTGTTTTTCTCTTAAATAAATTAAAAAAAAAAAACCAAGATTTTCCATATTACCACTGAAATAAAGATTAAACAACATTTGAACAGACCAGAAATGTTTATTGGTGGTGTTGTTTGGAATCTATTGCATAGGGATTGATCAAGTGTTATTTTAGTCTCCTGCCCTACTGATGGAAATTTTCTGTAGTATCCAAATGGACCTGATACCTACGTGGTTCTTTATAACCAATCAAACATCACAGGTGTTAAAGACATTGTTAGTGGAGGTGTAGTTGCCCTTTCGCTTCATTCCTTGTGATCTTTTCTGGTAAACGATTATTACAGGACATGGACCCGGTATGGGAGCATTGCTAGCAGGGGGTGCTGCAGCAGCAGCTGCTGCTTATGGTGCTCACCAGCTCTCCCATGGTGCTCATAGTCTTGGACATGGGGGTTCCCATGGTTTTGGTCATGGAAAGTTCAAACATGGCAAGTTTAAGCATGGGAAATTTGGCAAGCATGGCATGTTTGGGAAACATAAGTTCAAGAGATGGAAGTGATGCAGATGTAACGTTCGCGTGGAGCTCAAGGCTTTCTTTCATGTTATTATTCAAAGGGGGAAGGTTTGCTGTTATGTACTAACAATATTTTCTTTCTTGTAGTACCAGAAATAAGTTCTTAAGGTCTTTTTTATGTCTCTGACGAAAATGTAAAATGTGTTGTTTATTTGATTGCGGTTGCTTTTGTTTCCTAAAAACAGATGTCAATGTGTCCCATGAAAGAATGAAAAAAAATGCTGGCTTTGGGTTTTTTATACCAATTAGAATGTTTGTGTCCTGATAATACGTGTGATTTCTGAAAGAATGTGGCCCTTCTGCACTAATTTTTGATANTTTTTTTTTTTTTTTTTTTTTTTTTTTTTTTTTTTTTTTTCCGTTTATTGTGTGTGAATCAAGAGTAAGAACAAGTTGGATTACAATCATGGAGTGCTAGTTAATCGGGAGCCTGCCCTCGTTAATCGAAAGGTTGAAAGAGAGCGATGTCATTATATATTCTTTCCAGCTGTGGAGTTACTGAGAATCAGAAGGTTAAGAGTCATTCATTGCCAAATCTTTCCATGGGAGTTAACATCAAAGTTAGCACTTAGCTTCACTAGATTTTGATTATTTTTAATGGCTCTTCGTGAAATCCATTCCAGTTCTTAAGAATTGCTTTATGTTTCTCTTTCCCTCTTGAGACAGCACACACACACACACACACACACACACACACACTCTCTCTCTCTCTCTCTCTCTCTCTCTCTCTCAAAAGACAAAAGACAGCAATGTTGGGAAGGAGCTTAAAACGCCATCCAATGTTGAAAACTTGGGACTTTTGCTATCCTATTGGGAAGTACCCTAGAGCGTCTTTGAATGCTGAAGACTTGGGACTTTTACCACTTGGAGTTGATATTGCCAGTGTAAGGAATTTCACTCATTACAGGGGGAAAAAAAATACAATTAGGAACTTCTTCAGTGTCAATAACATCAACCGAACTGCTTAAAGCATCTTTTGCTTAATTCAATTGGTCCGCTTCACTTTGAATAGCATGCACCAGTTGAATGGCATCAATCTCCTTCTAGCACAATCTGTTTCAACCCAGGTCACGGCAGAGTATGATGGCATGTAGGGCAGCCATAGATCCCGCTATAAGAGACTGGTAAAGTTCTAGTGGCTCTCATGGCAGCCAAAACCTGTTCCTCATGGTCTTGCACTACTACCCTAATTCTTAACTTGTTGCCTTTTTGTCAATTGTTGCATCCCAATTTATTTTCTGCAAACCATAAGGAGAAGGTTCCCAACGTTGGTGTAATTCAGTAGTGGTTATTGCTGCAATCGAGGATTTTTTTAAGGAGGAGCTTATAATAACTCTATGTTGTTTTGCCTGGTTCACTAACCAATTGGGGTGACTAAGATCACCCTCATGAACAAACTGATTCCTTCTCAACTGTTAAGACATCTCAAGAGTCCAGTTCATCCCAGGACACTTCTAGTTTATGATTTGATCTCCAATGTTTTATCTTCAGTTGCAATCTATACTTATCATATTTACTTAGCTTATCATGTATATAGATATAGTCAAACCATAGAGTTCATCTTCTGTAACAAACCTTATCTTTTGTAACAAACATTATCTGTAAATGCTTTTATATAGAGATCAATACAACTGTAGTCAATATTCTGGCTTTTCACAATTCTGTCTAATTATTTTTACATGGCATCAGAGCCCCTAGGTTCACACCTCCCATCCATGTCCAAATCATCAAATGCTTCCGCAAACTCTTTCTCAATCTCAAACAATGCTCATCTTGTTTCCACCAAACTTGATGACAATAACTACCTAATATGAGTCTGTCAACTCCTTCCCATTTTGCGCACCAATGGGTTCCTGAGCATTGTAGATGGCTCAGAACCTTGCCCACCAAAGTACCTACCAACCTCAGATCAAAAAGATCCAATTGTTAACCCTTCATACACTACCTAGGAACGAAAGGATCAATATATACTAAGTTGGATGATATCAACACTCTCTGAGAAGGTGGTATCTATTGTCTATCACCTCACATCAAGTGTGGACAACACTGGCCAATAGGGATGCATCACCCTCTAGGTCTCGCATTAATCACCTACGCCACTAGTTGCAAAATCTATGTCAAGGTAATGGTAGATGCTTTGACTTTCTCCATGCAGCCAAGATCCTTGCTAATCAACTGGCTTTAATTGGAAATCCAGTGGAAGATGATGATCTCATCTCTTATGTTGTGGGAGGTCTTAACCCACAATTCACTGCCTTGATCATTTCTCTCTCATTTGCTACACGAGATAGATCATTATCTATTGAGGAATTCCAATCAGAACTGCTCAACCATGAACATCTCTTGGAACACCACAATGCAGAATCAGACAGCAGCACCTCTGTTGTATTTTACTCTTAAAGACCCTCAAATTAAAAGAAGACAGTGGATATCAGCAAGGCACTCCCTTCAGGAACTCTAATGCACAAAAACCATACAAAAAGAACTATAGTTGAATCAAGGTAAAAGTATCTATGCTAAAACAAAACAAAAATACTCTAATCGATCTCCTTATCAAATCTGGGGCAAGAACAACCACCAAGCCTTAGATTGTTTTCATTGAATAGATTATGTCTTTCAAGGCAAACATCCACCTAAGGAACTAGTTGTACTGGTTGCCCAAACCAATGCACTTCAAGAGGAGGAGGAGGAGTGGCTGGCTGATAGTGGAGCCAATAATCATATCTCAACTTTAATGGAGAATCTCACCATTTAGCAGCCTTACAAAGGGAGTGATCAAGTTGTTGTTGGAAATGGTAGTGGACTCAATATTACTCATACATACACCTCTTCCTTTAAAACCAGAAACTTCATACTCCATCTCAAAAATATTCTATACTGTCCAAATGCTTCAACAAATCTTCTTTCAATACAAAAATTATGTCAAGACAATAATTGTTGGTTTAAACTAACTGATACTTACTTTCTTGTCAAGGACAATGTCACATTGGAGATCCTATTGCAGGGATCTAGTGAAAATGGTCTATATCCAGTGAAGTTGAAGAAGCAACTTTTTAAGAGTAAAGGAAGGAGCTCTATAGCCTTTCTTGGAGCTCGAACCACCTCAACAATCTGGCACAAAAGATTAGGCCATCCTCATGATAAAATCCTCCAGAAAATCACCACAGCACATCATCGACTTGTGTCCCAAGCTAGTCTAGAATCCACATTATGTAATTCATGCCAAATAAGCAAAAGTAGGCATATGCCCTTTCCAATGTCAACTCATGCAACCAACTCACCATTAGAGTTGGTTCACAATGATATTTGGACCTCACCAATCATGTCAATAAATGGATTCAAGTATTATGTTGTGTTTGTGAATGACTACTCTAGATATACATGGTTATTCCCTTTAAAATTCAAATCATATCTCTTTATCTGTTTTGCTAAGTTTAAATGTCTCATTGATAAACAACTTTCCACTAAGATTCACCAACTCCAAACTGATGGAGAAGGAGAATATTTATCTCACAAATTCACTGACTTTCTATCCTCTCATGGAATCCACCATAAAATATCACGCCCATTTACCTTTCAGCAAAATGGGATTGTCGAAAGAAAACATAGACACATTATAGAAAAAAGCCTCACCCTCTTGGACCAGTCTAAACTCCCTACAAGTTACTGGGTTGAAGCCTGTCAAACTGCTGTGTATCTGATAAACTGAAAACCTTTAGCATCCATAAACTTCTCCATTCCATACACTAGACTGTACATTCTTAACCTAGACTACACTCACTTGCGAGCCTTTGGATGTGCATGTTATCCTTATCTGAGGTCATATACCAGATACAAACTTGAGTCCCGCAGCAAGCATTGCATTTTTCTTGGCTACAGATCAAACTACAAAGGATACAGGTGCCTCGACCTAGCCTCCAATAAGATGTTCATCTCACGCCATGTGATATTTGATGAACAACTGTTTCCTTCACTGGACAAGACCACCACTAGATCTTCTATCAGCAACAATTCTCCTCAAGGTACATTTCTTGTCAATGACTCTCAATTTCTCATTAATTCCAACACTTCTATTGATAATTCTCCTGTTAATGCTACAAATGATAGCACACCTCTTTAAGAGCCTCATACAATCAATGTTCCTATCCAAATTGATTCACCAGAGAGCATTTCACAGACCAAGAATCTTTCTGCACGACCTAACCAACAACCTCCATCTGAACAACAAGCTCCAATTGAACAACTAACAACAAATAACACTTCTCTCAATCAAATCCTACCTCCTGAACAGTCTTCATCTCATATAGTCACTATGTCCCAAACTGGAAACCTCACACCAAAAGCCTTCCCAGATTTTCAACTATATTACTCAACTAAACATCCAAGGCCTTAACTGCAAGAACAACTTATACTAACTAAGATTAAGTCCTAACGGAGCTAATGGTTTAAGTCCTAACAAGTGTTTTAGACGGAGTGTTACAGTGAAGCTCTTGATTTTACAAGTAAAAGTCTAACATGCCCTTACTATAATTGATAAAATTAGGTAACTACTCTAATCATAAATAATAAAGAACAAAAATTAATAGAAAGTTAAAAAATAATAAAAATTAGAGAATAAAAAATATAATATAAAAATAACAGAAAAATAAAAAATTGTTAACACCAAAAAAAAATTAGTTTAGTATTAAATAAACAAAAAAAATTAAAGAGGAAAAACTGCATATACTTGGTTGACATTTACTATTTTATATCAATTTGATTAACTCTTTGTTATTTATAATTTTTCTACGAGGGTATTTTAGTAATGTGGAGTGAAAATTGAGGAACTTTTGTAATTTAGTATCCAAATTGTTGGTTTTGGTAGTTTGGAGTGCAATTTTAAATAAATAAATATATATAATAATTTGTGCATATAAAATGAAATTTACTTTTATTTTTACTTTTTTTAATTTAAATGAGGGTATTTTCAACTATTCACTAAAAATGATTTGGGTTTCTGTCAACATCTAACAAGTCAGTTAAATGAATGGTGCAAATTAAAAGAAATTGACAGTTTAAAGCATAAATTGTCCATTTTGTCGTTTGGCTGGGTATTGTTTGATAATAATTGTCAAGTTTTTGTGTACGAGGAATTAATATACTTATAATTTTTTTTATAAATTATTATATAATCATGTTTTAAATTGAAATTATTTTTATATAATAATATTATTTTTAAAATTATTTTAGAAATATATATTTCTAAAATAGAATTGTGTAATTGTAAGTGTATATTTTCTTTTGCTGTATTATTAGCTTATCCTCCTCCTTTTTCATGTTCAAGGAGTACAGTGGTTTAAAAGATGGAGCCCACAACTTTGTGCATGCGCATGCTTGAAAGTTATCGGCATTTGTGATCTCTCTTGCAAATTGTTCGCTGCCTTTGTATTATTCACATGTGAGATGGTGTCTCCATTGTTGGTTTCTGGAGTTTCAATTTGATTGCCTTTTATTTTATATTTAATTTTTTAATTTCCATAATGAGAGTGAGTGAGAGGGATACTTAGGTTTGTCCGGATTTAATCATAATATCCCGAAAGAGGTCTATTAGAAAGGATTTTAGATTATATTTAATAATGAACTTTATTAGACTTGTTCATCCGGGTGGATTTTTTCCCGTCTAGGTCCAGAACCCGGATAAATATGTAAAAGTAAAGTTTTATTAATATACAAACATCGCTTAAGTATAGTGGTAGTATACAATGAACATGCCTAAATACATCTAAACACTAGTGAGAGATACAATCAAGCCATGAACTTTACCAATCTAAAGACTTTTTGTAGATTGACTTGAATCTTCGTTTGAATTCACAAATCACCTCAACTCATCTCATTTTCTTCGTTACAACTTTTTCAAATTCTCACACAAAATATAATAAACAATTCAACTTTTTCAAATCTCGAAACAATTATAATATTATAAAATTATTTTATTCTACTATTTACAAACCATCTCAACTCATATCTGAATCCAAACGACTTCGGGATCGCTAATTCTAATTATCTCAAGTAGAGCAAGATTTTTACAACTTGGGTTTTTGTTCGTCTTACACTCACGCCAAATTGTTTGAGATTGCATATCCATATCACTTAGGAGGCTAATAGTCTCTTGAATAATTCCACACTTCAAAATAGTTAATTTAAAAAAGTGTAGAGAGATGAGAGGTATTTTCGCTTTTAAGTCCATATTTCTGATGATAGTTTATGAACTCTTAAAAATTAATTAGGAAAATATTTTATCCA
Source organism: Pterocarya stenoptera (assembly GCA_003123785.1). Classification (NCBI taxonomy): domain Eukaryota; kingdom Viridiplantae; phylum Streptophyta; class Magnoliopsida; order Fagales; family Juglandaceae; genus Pterocarya; species Pterocarya stenoptera. The sequence goes on along the minus strand of QEOT01124135.1, from coordinate 149,881 downwards.
CAAAATGATTATATAAAAATAAATCTATAAACTGATGTGACTTGATGTAATACGTTAGATTATAAAATTACTTTTATTATAAAGTAGATTTAATGGATTCTATGAATCAATATCAATTTATGGGTTTATTTTATGTAAATCTTTTTATAGCTGTAACAGTTCTCAATTAATTAACCATCAGTTAGTTAAGAGTTACTAAAATGAATTCTTTGCTAACAATATAACCCATGTGGACACTACAACCCATTTACCAACGAATTCATTACATGAGATCAGGCCTAAACTTTAGCCATCAGGATTATAGTGATTTGAAGTTGGTTAATAGGAGGAACAAAATCGATGTACTGTTCTTGGGGATAATGCAGCACATTTTTCCTCCACTTTCGTCCAATCATTTTCTTTTTTCTGAAAAAAAAAAAAAAAACCATTCTCTTCTCCTCCCATAAATTGAATGAAACAGCCCTCGTTTGTTTATAGGGATGAAATACAAAATTCTAAAAACTTTTCAAGTTTTGTACGGTTAGACTATCTCTGAAAACAAACACTCATTTTTTATCTCATCTTATTTAATCTCATCTCATTTCATTTCATCTTTCATTAATTTATTTACTGTTTATAAACTGCACTATACTTAAAAAAAGCCACCTGACCGTACGATTTTGGGAATAAAAAAGTTGATCTGCCATCTGATGTTACTATTTTGGTGTTATTGTTCATGCACGGATTAAACTGTTTTGGTGTTACTATATTATAAAAAATTAATATAATTAAAAATGGGTCCCACCAGCATTTAAAAGGGATGCAGGAAAAAAAAAAGAAAAAAAAGTGGCAAAATGCAACATACGCCGAAATGTAACTCTGAAAACATTTGGTCCCACAATCATAAATACTTTACAAAAAAGTCAAACTAATCCCATCTCATCTCTATAAATAAACATATATTTTATCTTGTCTCATCTTATCTCATTTATACTCAACATATCTCACTATTATTTACACATATCTCAAAATATCTCATCTCATCTCATCTCATCTCATCTTTAAAAATAAACGATATCTAAAAGGAAATAAATAATAATTATTAAGAGAGTTTTTTTATTTATTTTAATAAACCCTCACATGTTTTTCTCTCTCTCTCTCTCTCTCACGAGTCTATAAATTGTGTGCAAAAAACATAAAAGCAAAAGAAATAATAATAGAGAAATGCTATCTCTATGTGTGAAAAAGATAGAGCTTTACACGTACTGACGTGGAACTAACCATGTTATTAAAAACAAAAATGCTATTTACAACCGCCAGTGCAACCACCGGCTAGTCGCCACATCATTTAGATGAAAATGGCTGCACCGCATTTGGGATTTCTCTTCCCGTGACCCAGCCTTCCTCGACAAACTTCTTCATTTCTCTAAACAGAACTTTGCTCTCACCCTCAGTTCGACGGCGAGGTTTGGAGGCTGACATTTTCTGCATTTTTTTTTTTCTCAAATCGAGTAAATCCATCTTATGTAAATCCACCTCTACTACTACTCTGCCCAGAAGACATTCCTTAAACCGTCCTCATCATCCAAATCTATGATACGGTACAAACAATCTTAGTTCTGCTGCACTCGGACAAAATATTTTTAAGACTTTTACATAATACACACCATTATACAAGTACTATTTCCTTCTTGGAGCTGTTTCTTCGCAGCCGGATTCATCTTCCTATTACATGAAAATGTTTACCTTCCCAGACAGAGTTGCATTGATTTTGTACTAAAAAAATATGCATAGATAAAAAAAAAAAATTAGGCAATAAATTTCAACCTCTACGGCCACTCGAAGCTTCCATGTGGACAAGTTTTGAAATTAAACCAGCAATTGACGCAACCATTAGCACTCCTAAATCAGTAATGGCAAGAGCAACCCTGAGAATATATACAAAAGAGTATTTCAGTTGCAAAATGTATGTAAGTTGAAAGAAAATTATAAGTTGTTACTGAGTGGATATGGATCTCAACGACTATATATTGGAGGAAGAAGAAGAAGAAGAAGGCATGTCAGTTTTTGTCTTCGACCCTATACTAGCGTTTCAGAGTAGAAAGTCAGTCGGCTTCTTTCTCGACCCAAGGTATAAGTTCCAGTTACAGTTTACCGAAAGCCTCCAAGCTTTTGCTGGTAGAATATTGATCTACCTTCGATCGAAGTTAGGCGAGAAGGGAATGGTGGTGGGGATTGCAAATTGGGTTATATCTTTTCTTTTTTTTTAGGTCAGTTAGTAAAATTAAGGGTGTAAAAAAAAATTAAAAAATCGGTAGAACCAGACTAGACTAGACCAAATCGATAGATTTGATCTAATTTGTAAACAGTTTGATGTAGTACTAGTTCTTAAGAATCGAAACCGATCCTAAATACCGATTCGGTTTAAAAAAATATATAAAATTAGATCAAACCTAACCAATTACACTCTACGTAAAACAAACCGCATTTTTCATTCAAATATGTAGCACTCCTCGTAATACGATTAGTTAAATTTCACCACCAATATTTATAGAGACCAACCTGCAAACCATTTGCGTAGCACATGCACGTGTACACGTAAGATTTTTAATATTATTATATTAAATGTGATTTCTTAAAAGAATATTATATTTTATTTAAAATTTTTCACTACCAGACTTGTTGATATGCCACAATTTAAGCATCTTGTTATTAGTCCGTAATCAAGTTGAGTCGAGCCGAGTCCGTTTTCAGCTTGTCGACTTAGACTCTATTCAAAATATTCGAGTTTGAATCAGGCAGATTTTTTTTAATAAGATTTAACAATTAATAAATTATATAAATAAAAAAATAAAAATATAATATTAAATTTTTACAACTACCAGTAGAATCTCTATTAAATAATAATATTTTAAAAATATATAAATAATTAATATCTAATTAGTTGATATTTATCCATAATAACAATATATTATATGTTTACATAAATTATATATACATAATATGATTATCTATTTCATATATAGTTCCCACATACTAGTATATGAAATTATTAAATTTTATCGATTAATTATTATACAAATTATAAAATATAATTATGAAATATATTCAATATATAAGCATAAGTAATTACGTTAAATATTATATATTTAATTATAAAAATGTTTTTCTTATATTATTAGCTAATATATATAAATATATATACATATGTGTATATATATATTTATCAATATATGAATGAGCTTTAATCAAATACTGCTAACGAGTCGACTCGGACATAAACGAGCGGGCCAACTTAATGAGCTCTAGTCGAGTTGAATTGAATTTTGTCAAGTATGTATTATTTACTAATCGAGCGAGTTATCAAATAGACTTATTCATTTACACCCGTACTTGTTATGTTAATTATTTAAATAAAAAGGCAATTAAAATATTCGACATTCGTTTGTGTGACTAAAAATAAAAAAAATGCAAAATGAAGAATAGCATGAACACTAATCTCAGCTTTGCCTTCAGAACTTGATCTAATTACCATCTTAGGTTTCCACTTCGATTTTATTTTTCTAATTTACTAGAGCTGTTATGTTATTGTTTAATTTTTTTATATTTATTTTTTTCTGGATAGTTAAAAAATATTTTAATTTAAAGACTTAAAATGGAAGAGATAATATAAATAGATGAGATGAGTTTTCAATATTTATTATTGTCCACCTAATATTTTTTATACTCAATAAATACTATATATATATAAGTCTATTTTATATGTTTTTCCTATTATTTTAAACTATCCACCGATATCATCTCTTCTTTCTTAATTTAAAAAGAAAACTTATCATATATATTAAAGATCATTTTTGCCTAATCTTTCGAACTCTACACTCTTATGCAATCACAATTCAAGATCATTTTAATCCTTGCTTTTTCTCCTTCCTTTCTTTCTCTTTCACTCTTTTCTTATTAATGACTTGTGTAAATATACTTACGCTAAAAAAAATTCATTGATACTTGATTAAAAAAAGAGTGGCACTATAGCCACAGAAAAAGTGTCACGAAGAAATGTCTCGACAAATGCATTTCATTTATTTATTTTTTTTATCATGTATTTTTTAATCATTATAAATATTTTTTAAAAAAATAAAAAATTCATAACATCATTAAAAAATACTTTCTTAATCACTAAATAAAAATAAAAAAAATTTGTCTTGAGACACACTTTCGAAACCCAACTTCGGTGAGTTTAGCATTTCTATTAAAAAATAGTGAACCCTATGAATTGAAATTTCCTCTACTAGAGAATTAAACAAAAAAATTAGGAAAATAACTTGTGCAAGCCTAGGACTTGTAAATTTGAGCAATTCATTTGACAAAAAGTGGGTCCCAACATAGAAAATTATATTATTTGTGGTCAAGTAAATGAAAAAAAAAAGATAAACAAACTTCTTTTGTCAATAATATTGTCTAAAAAAGAGGATCCACAAATATTTCAAAACAGCACAAATACAACCACAATTCACTATCATAGACCCAAAATTTGTTGTAATATGGAATAAAAAAGAAAAGAAAGCTCACTAATTATGTAGAAAGCATGAATATGGTAGCCACTAAAAAACTAAATCAAAATTCTATATTAAAAATGCAATAAATGCACAAATCCAAAATCTTAATTCAACTTGTCTTTGAATAAGGCATGGAATGAGCTTGGCTCTTGGAACTGTTCTGTGTTCATAGTTCAATAATAATAATAATAATAATAATAATTATTATTATTATTATTATTGTAAGTGAAAATTCAGTAATGCTAAAAAAAGATATAAGAAAATATTAAAGATCGTGTTAGAGCTATCAATAAAATATACTGAATTTGGTATCGACAATGTAAATATATATTTTTTAAAGAATTTTTATATATTATTTTAAAAGTAATAAAAAATAAGAAAATACTAAAAAAAAAATAAAGAAACACAATTTTTTTTAAAAAAAAAACCTGATCTGTATAAATAATAGGTAACGAAATATTAAACGGGGGAGTTGGTGGCTAAGAAATAAGAAGATGATGTAATAAAAAAGGCGGACGAGGACTACTACTGTGTCGGATAGCGATTCCGCCATATTCCTTTGGCAAAGAGACTTTTGCTTGATTACAGCTGTATTCACGATCTTTCTGTCTCTTTCTTTTCCTACGTATTTTTTATTTTATCGTTTTATCATCTTCGCACATTATATATATTATATTTATTTATTTAATTATTTTTAATTTTATTCTTACTAATTAAATAGAAAGTTTAACAACTCCAAATTTGTATTATTCCATTCTATAAAATTCAATTTCTAAGACATCGTTTGTTATCATAATTTCTCTCTATTCATTTTATTTTATATCATTTAATCATTATAATTTTTTTAAATTTTTATATAAAATAAAATAAAATAAAAAATTTAGTTTTTTTAAATTCTAAAATAAAAATAATATTAAAAAAATATATTCTAATAATATGTTATTCAACTTTTAACTTTAATCTCAATTCATCTCATCTCATCTGTAAAAACAAATGGTCATCAATATAAGAGGGGGATCCTATTGCCTAGGGAAGGTGCTTCCTCATATTGTCATATTTTTATTGTAAAAAATATTATCTTGAATTGTTTGATTAAATTAGAATTTTCAATTTTAGAAGGCAACAAGGGCTTTTAAAATTTAAACATGTTTTTGTCCGAATTTAAGAATTTAAAATAGAAGAGAGAAGGACATAAAATAAAATCGATAATATTTACTAGTGCACATAGAATATTTTAAACAATATTAGATAAACAATAAGTATTATCGAATTTGTTTTATGTTCCACTCGCTCTCATAATTAAAATCAATAATAATAATAATAAAAAGATTCTATTTCTTTTAAAATTAATAATAGCATTTATAGTCAAAATTTTATTTATTTATTTTAGTTAAGAAACATGATGCTAAAAATATCCATATTTTATTTTTGAACGGTATTAATTTAACTTTTCAAGTGAAGTGCGGAGATCCCCTTCCCATCATTATCAGCCTCTGCTTCTACCTTCTAGTTCTCTGCACCAAAAAACTAATACAAATAAAGCATAATTCCCTTTAATTTCTCCGTCTATTCCGTGACAAATGATGCATGATCGGAAGAAAAGAATAATATATTATTGTTTCTTCGGCTAGCGCGACGAGAGAAAGAGAGAAGCGATTTGGGGTTGTCGTCGTAATCAGCACAAGAGTGTACGTACTGTTCTTTTTTATTTTTTCTCAGTCTTGGATGCAAGTCAAAGTTCATTATTAGGGAAGAGAGAAAGGGTGAGCAGGATCTCATTCTCATTTCTCAAGTGGTTGTTCTTGTCAAGAGTTGGAGCTATGAACTCAACTGGGCACTTTTGAGGTGAAGATGGCTCTTGTTGTGTGATATATGTTCTTACTTTGGCTTGTTGTACTCTTTTCGACACACCTTCTTTTTTTTTTTTTTAAGTTCCTTTGTGGCATGACTTTAGTTGTGTCTATTTGTTCTTGGTTTTGTTTGTGCTCAAGTATCTTCTTTTGGTTGAAGTTTCATTTGTGGGTTACTCACTCCCTAGCTAAATTTGTTTCTTTTTTTTCTGCATGGGGTAACTCCTCGGTTTGAATCAAAACCCTTGCTTGTTGTTTGCTTTTCCGCTTACCACACATGATTGAATTTTGGAGTATTTAGTATTCTTTTAGAGTGCTTATAAGAAGTGCAGTTTGATTTCCTAGAATCGTCGTTTCTGTTTGCTTGACGAGAGCATGTAAGAAAAGGCAAGTCTGATCTTATTGGTATTGAGTCTTGGACCGGTAATCCTGAAAGCTAGGTTCAACTGATCATTACCATATCGACTTTCTCAGTTGAGTTTCTCATGTTATACGACTCAAAAGAGCAAAGTAAAACTCCGAAGTTGAACAGTTTCAAAACGAGTGAACAATTAAGCAGAGGACTTTCATCATGCAAGGATACTATTTTTTTGCTATGTACAAGGAAAATTATAAGAAGCCTCAGTCACTAGCCATCTGGAACAATGTATCGCATAGGAAAAATTCGCATGTTTGCTTAATCCCCTTCTAAATAATTCAAAGAGATATTTGACCATAGAATAATATTGAAGCCAAAGTATACGACTCTTTTCACGATATTCTTAAGCCAATTCAGTGGAGAAGTTGGATTGAGAGGCTCTGAAACTAGCCCATTTGAATTTCTGCATTCTTATATTGATTAGGATACCTCTTATAATTTGTTGTTCGGTTGAAATTTGTAATTAGGATATATGCTGACATGCTGGTTTGTTGAGTGTAAATTGTCAGGAAATTCTGAAATTTTGCCAAAACCCATGTGGGCTTCTGAGTGCATACAAAATTTACATACTGATATGATTATATTTCAATACACAAATTGTGTAACCTGTTTCTCAATGAACTGACCACATGTCGATAGTTGGGAAAAAAGGCTTCTCCCCTTTTGTCCTACTGGTGCTCATCACCTTTCTACTCCAAAAATCTCTGCTTTTATATAAGTTTCTATACATGGTTGCTGGTTGCTTCTTGTTTATAGCATGCTGCAAAAGTATTGACTTATTCAAACTTTGGTTGAAACAGAACCATGGGAATAGAAAAATGAATCCACCAACAAGAGATGTGAATGTCTTCAGCAAGTGAAAGTCTTTTTCTTTACCATCAAGTCACTTGCCTCCTGATGTTGCAGGGTTCTTGAGTTATTGGAGAATAAATCTACAATGGAAAAGAATTCGTGACCTTAATGGATCCTCAGGCTTTTATTAGGTTGTCTATAGGCTCACTGGGATTGAGGATTCCTGGGGCAGCTTATAACTCGGTTGGAATTCATGCACTCTCTTCTCCATGTTCATGTGAAATTCGTCTTCGAGGTTTTCCCGTACAGACAACATCAGTACCCTTAATAACCTCTGTTGCAGCTACCCCTGATTCTCACAGTATTGCCTCAAGCTTTTATCTTGAAGAATCTGATCTGAAGGCCTTGTTGGCACCTGGCTGTTTCCATGGCACTCATGGATCTTTAGAGATAGTTGTTTTTACAGGGTGGAAAGGGTCCCATTGTGGTGTAAGCATCAAGAGGCAGCAGCTTGGGTCATTTAAACTGGAGGTTGGTCCCGAATGGTGTGATGGGAAGCCTATAATTCTTTTCAATGGTTGGATAGGTATTGGCAAAAACAAGCAGGAGAGTGGAAAATCAGGACCAGAGCTTCATTTGAGAGTGAAACTTGACCCTGATCCAAGATACGTTTTCCAGTTTGAAGATGTGACTAGATTGAGTCCTCAAATAGTTCAGCTTCAAGGCTCCATTAAGCAGCCTATCTTCAGTTGCAAGTTTAGTCGAGACAGGTGATATAACAAGCGCGATCACTTTTACTTCCATTAAATCGCTGTAACATGCTCTCTCTTTTTTTATTGTCTGTTATATGAAATTTGATTGACACTTAAAACCTATATCAGGATTGTTTATCCATAAAGTAAAAGGAAGAAAAGTAAAAGAAAATAAGCATTTAAGACCAATACCTTACCAATAATTATATATTCTTGTTAGAGTCAATTATGAAATTTGATTGACACTTAAAACCTATGTCAAGATTGTTTATCCATATAGTTAAAGGTGGAGGAAAAGTAAAAGACAATAAGCATTTAAGATCAATACCTTACCAATAATTAAATATTCTTGTTAGAGTAAATTACACTTCCCCTCTAAACTAGCATCTTACTCTCTAACATGTCACCAAACTTTTTAAATCATTGCATATCATCCATTGATTCAAAGTTTTGATTGGACCCTATTGTCCAAATCAACCATTGGCCCTGTTCATCCAAATCAACCACTAAAGATTTTGATGTGCTCACACTTTCTAACGATTTTGGTACGGTGGTCGGGTTTCTAAGAGTGATTTAACTTGACATTTGGGAACTGGAGTTGAAGGAATGAGAAAAGGTGAGGGTTTGAAGTTTCTTGAGGATCACAGGCCTTCTTTAGTATTTCCACCATGGATATATACTGCAGTGCAGGTTGTGGTGCTAGTTTTTGACAGAGATTGAGCTTTTCATATGAGAGGTAATTTGGTCAGTTTATGTATTTTTTTCCATTTGACTTAACAGATGATTTAGATGGAAATGACAAATTGAAATTGGAACTTAAAATTAGGGGTTGAGTTCCAACAATTGAAAGTTTAGCAGCATATTTAAGAATGAGGTGATGATATTTACGTGGGATAAAGGATAATTTCTCTCTCTAGCAGGATGTGTAAGGTTCCCGATTTGTATGTTTTTGACTACATCATGTTGAGAAACTAGTCCCCAAGTTAAACCGTAACTTTGAGTGGCATGCACTTTATGGGTAAAAGTAACACAAAATCTGATTTCTATGTCATATAATCTGCAAGAGAAATCAGTGATCTTTCATGAGGTTCCATTTGATTGCCAAAAGCTTTTAAAGAAGGAACTTATCCTGTTTCCCATCAACTAGCCATTTTTGTTGTAGTCATTGTATACTTCTTTCCCAACCCCACCCCCCAAAAAAGGGAAAAAAGTGATAATGCACTTTTAATTTTTCCTTGAGGAGTGTGTTGCAATCCGTGAAAGATATTGTCCGCAAAAAGACTTTAATATTTCCTTGATTCTATTTCTCTGTTAGCCATGTCGTTCAGTAGGACGAACTGCTATTTGTCCCCCTTTTTTTAACAGGTCTAATGCATTGTCAGGGTACCCCAAGTGGACCCATTGAGCACTTACTGGTCAGGATCTACTGATAGTTCTGACCAAGAAATGGAGAGAAGAGAGAGGAAGGGGTGGAAGGTGAAGATACATGATCTCTCTGGTTCGGCTGTTGCGGCAGCATTCATAACAACTCCATTTGTGCCGTCAACAGGTTGTGATTGGGTGGCCAGGTCCAACCCAGGAGCTTGGTTGATTGTTCGCCCAGATGTTTTCAGACCTGAGAGTTGGCAGCCATGGGGAAAGCTTGAGGCATGGCGTGAACGTGGCATCCGAGATTCTGTCTGCTGTCGATTTCGACTTATTTCCGATGACCAAGAGGGAGGGGAGCTTCTTATATCTGAGATTTTTATTAACGCTGAAAAGGGGGGTGAGTTTTTCATAGACACTGACAGACAAATGCGAGCAGCAGCAACTCCAATACCGAGCCCACAAAGCAGTGGAGACTTTGCAGCATTGGGTCCAGTTGTTGGTGGTTTTGTCATGAGTTGCAGAGTGCAAGGGGAAGGGAAGAGAAGCAAGCCATTGGTACAATTGGCCTTGCGACATGTAACATGTGTGGAGGATGCTGCCATCTTTATGGCACTTGCAGCAGCTGTTGATCTCAGCATTGAGGCATGCAGGCCCTTTCGTAGGAAGATCATGAGACGAACCCGCCATTCTTTATGATGTTGGAAAATCGTCTTGATTAATTTCCAGAGACACAAAACAACTGTACTTTATCCTTGTATTTATGTGGTCTTATGCATCTGCAAGGGATCCATGTTTAGTCCGTTGCTTACAAAAGTTGTTAGACTTGAGAGCATGACAGTTATAGCCTGGAAGAGGGTAACCTGTCCTGGCAATGCTCTTGTAGTTATTATTCTAACTGCCATGACAGGACATGTTTCTTTGAATCCCAGAAGGTTATTTCAGGCCGAGCTGAGAATAAGCAATTCCATTGCTTGCTCACTAAACCAACGACTAGTCTTGCTGCATAAGAAAATATAAACTTGCAATGATGCTCATTGTAAAGTTAACTTCTTGATGGTGAGCTCGATCTCATAATCTAAATGTAACGAGCATTCATTCATAGAATATCTAGGTTGCGTTCATAAAAAATGATTTCACATAAGTAAACAAATCCTCCCATTTTTTGTATCTATATTATTTGATGCAAATATCTTGAGATTCGGATTGAAACTCTTTATATAAAATATCAGTCATTTTCTTTCATGAGATGCAAGATGAAGACAAATTTAAATAAAATTTGTGACGCCTCCAAACCTTGAGATTTGGTAGTGATTGAAGTATCGAGACATGCAACACTGAGTTATATAACCCTAGTTTATGATAGTTAACATGCAAGGCACCTAGCATGTTTATAGCAGTATAAATAAATCATAGTGGAAAAATAACAAGGGCTTGATCAAATAACATGGTACCAAAACATAATCTATTATATCCCAAAACATCATGTTCATATAAAAGTAGGGTCCCAAATATGACCCTTCATAACCCTCAAAATATTGTCTTGTGCTACATAGTTAAAAACATTATCCTTCTTTTCCTGAGATCTCCTGGATCTCTGTTATCAATTTCAAAATGATCTCTACAAATTTATCAATCACCTTGAGGCGATTATCGAACGTGAGAATTTCTTCAACTACCAATGACCAACGGGGCTTACGCTTCCCCATCTTGCTCGCTTTCTTCTAAACATGTTATAACTTCTACCATTTCGGAAGAACAATAATGGAACTACCACAATGAGATTTTAAAAAATCTCAGTACGTTATGTCTCAAACATACATAGAGATAACATAAACATGCATAAGGTAAACATGAATATGGATGCATGAGCATGAACATGCAATTTTCCTGAACTGTATTTTTCACCTATTCAGGCTTTTAAAAAAAAAAAAAAAACAATTGAACTTGTAACAATATAACTCTTTGCACAACTTACCATTTCTTTTTCATTCACATATTCTTACTCAATATAAACACTTATGGATATCTCACGGTTTCCCCTAATAATCGTGTGCACCTATTAGTTACCACGCCACATTACAAGCCTTTCGATCAGTTGTGAATACATCATAGGAGAGACACTTAGGCAGATCGATACGCCTTCACCATGAGTTCTCTTTCACTCTTGGCAAATCGACACGGCTTCACTAAAAGTTCACAATTAAGACGGCAATTCACAACGCCTTCACCATACTTACCACATTTTTGCACGCATTAGCGTTAGATGCTACGACTTCTTTCCAAAAACCTTGTTGTCCGATTCGAAATCCGTTGACTATACTTCGCCAACTTAGGGGTTACTACACTCTCTTTAGTTACTCTAGTGTGGACCGGGGAGTTCTACTAGGATATTCCCTCATCCTAGCGTTGAGGTTGTGTCAAAACATACTTTAATGCACAACCCATAACTTTACATGAACATGAGATAATAGCATGTGAAAATACCATGACATGTAAATGATGAGAACATATCATGTGAGCATAGCTTGTACATTCAAACATTCAATATAGGCACAACTCATGATGATCCAACATTTTACATAGGTGTGATTTGCGACAATCAAACATGTCACATAGGCATGAGTCAAAATATACACATGGTTCGGACATCTCATGACAAAACTGAGTACACATATGATTTAGCATGGCAAAAACCCAAACATTTATACATATACACAAATGGAACATATGCAGTATTTACACGAAAATATGAGCACATTATCTAAGAGTAAATTAGAAGCTAACTTACAAACTTCCTATTTAGGATGAAAATGCCAAGCGAACAAGCTAAAGAACATTTCTAGGCGTTAGCACTTACTTCATAAAATTCTCAAACTAATAAGACTAATTAATGTACTTGGTGGAACTTAGAATCGACTTACTAAAGGTTCCTTGACTGATTCCGCCATGGTGGCCTTTTAAGCCTTCCAGCACCATCTTTAAAAAATATCCATTTGGTTCACTCACGATGCACACTAGTATGAACTCGGGATCAAAATCACAATGGCTCATTACAAGGGTATTTCTAAAGTCTTTTAAGAACCTAAACCTCTTTTGAAAGAAAACTCATACACATTCATGTAGGGACATGAAACCAAGACCCAAAAATACAGGAATTCAGTTTCAAAAGGTCCAAACCCTAATACTGAAACTTTGATAAACCATGGATGACACTCTAGCCTTTTCTTCATTTAATCTTAAGTCTTCCCAACAACTATCATTTTAACAAAACCATTAATAATCCATGCACTTTCTCATTTCAGAAATCAAAAAAATCGAGAAAGCAAAACTTGTTTACTGAGCTCCAAATCTTGGCTAAGGCTTGGTTGCACTAATCCAAACACCAATCTTTGTTCTCGCCAAGTGTGTGTGTTGTTATGAATTGAAGAACAAGTGGCCGAACCTTTTGTGTATGGGTGAATAGAGGAGGAGATGGAGAGAATGGGAGTATTTCTAAAAGTGACTTTTCGATTTCCTTGTCTAGGGTGTATCCGTGGTCATTAATGCAAGTCCTTCAAGTACCTTCATCGATTTTCCTCTGTTTCTCTCTCCCATCATTATTCTACTTCAAAACTCCAAAGGGCAGCTTCTGCATGGACACCAAGTGGCGATCTCCCTTTCTCTTCATTACCTATTTCGGATCACCAAGGGGCACAATGAAAGACTAGTGCCAAGTGGCTTATGGTTACAAATCTCAAGCCTCTCTCTTTCTCCCTCATCATTGCTTTTGTTTTGGAAACCTAATGGACACAATATCCATTCGGTTCATGGATGCCAAGTGACATTCTCTTGCCAAGGCCAAGCACCCTTCATCATTGTCTCTCTCTTGGAAACTTAAGGGACACAACGGCGTCTGGTGCATGGATGCCAAGTGTCTTGGGCCTTCCTTTCTTCACATCATTTGAATACTTCAGAAAACCAAGTGACACCATTGAGCAGGGGTGCCAAGTGGTAGACTCTCGGAATCCACTCTCTTTCCTCTCATCATTTGGACATCTTGGAACCTTAAGGGGCACTGCATACATGGACGTCATGTAGCATCCTCTTGCCAAAATTGAGCAAGTCTCTTTCTCCCTCCCTCCCCCATCATTGCCTCTCTGCTAGAAATTAAGGGACACACTGATCCTTAGGGCATGGGCGCCTAGTGGAAATGCCAAACTCCTCTCCTTTTCACTCCCTCATAACTGCTTCACCCTTAGAAATCTAAGGGGCACACAGATTCTCATTGCATGAGTGCCAAGTGACTAAGCCCAGTGAATGGCATGTCTCTTCCCTTTCCCAACCGTTAGTCTTCAAATGAACCAATGGAAAGGCTTCTGACATCAAATGATTACACTGACAAATTGGTACCTGATTGGCTCCTAGGTGCATGCACAGATTCCCTTGACTTGGCCTTATCATTAGGGTTTTAATCTTCTCATATGCCTCTTCAATTTTTTATGGTTCCATAAGTGTGGTTCATATAGGGCTGGGCTTCGACTCTAATAGAGTCAACTTTGCCCAAAGTCGGAGGCCAAGTTGAGCTCCAAATCTGAATTGGAGTGAATTTCGACTCCAATCGGAGTTGCCGGAGTTGGAGTCAAAGCGTCAAAGCTACATAGGAACTACGATTCATTCAAAAGAAGTAATCTCTGTGCTAGATCAAATTTACATAACTTAAGGGGTTTATTATCTTCGTGCCAAAGAAAATATACATAACTTAAAGGGTTGATTTTTCAACAGTTTCTTGCGAACCAAACAGAGAAATAGAACAAGAGAGAGAGAGAGAGAGAGAGAGAGAGAGAGAGAGAGAGAACTTGTTATGAGGACGTGAGAACCACAATGCTTGCAATAATAGACAAAGAGATCGAAATTTGGTCCATCTGGAATGGCGTCCTCGCTCAAGTATGTATGCCTCATCCTCTTCGGCATTCCTACGCCGCTGCATCTTTCCGAGAGCTTGGTAAATATTTTTGTTTAAAACTATGTTGTTTAACATCAAAATGTTGTAGTATATTCATGCAAAGCACTTGGATTTCGCAGTATACTCAAAGGAAAATGGTACTTAACATTTGGAAAGAGAGAGAGAGAGAGACTTATCAGTGGCTAGGAGCCGAACTCGGTTCAAACAAAGGATGCGGAGGTGACGATCGAGTGACAGATGTAATGAAAGGAGATGGATGCAATATCGGGAGAGGAGGGCGAAGAATTCATTGGTGGAGTCATCGAGGAGGGTGGCAAGGAGAAGAGAACGACGTTGACTCTATGGACAAGAAAGAAAAGAGAAAATAGAGTAAGAGAGAAAACAAAGGAAATGCGTAGGGTATTAGAATATATAGGAGGAGAAGATGATGTCGTTTTAAGATTTTCTTTAAAAATAATTTGCAAAACACTGTTGTAAACGCAGGGGGCTCGAACGTAGGTTCACAGGTTTGCAAAACACTGTGCTAGAGTTCAAAGTTCGAAGTTCGAAGTCTGTATCAACTTCGACTCCGACCATTTTTTTCAAAACAACTCCGACTCAGAATCCTAACTCTGAATTTTCTAACTCTGTCTGAGTTGGAGTTAGAGTGAGTGTCAACCGGAGTAGTAGCCATCAGAAGTTTTGCGCACCCTTAGGTTCAGATACCCACAACCTCCATAATGGCGCCACAAGTTCCCATTACTTAATAATGACTTTTTACCTAAGTAGTTTCTTACCTACTAAGCATGCATTTCTATTGGTGGATGCTAGACGGCATCATGGTGGATTTCAACTATGATGCCCCTAAACCTCGCTTGGGATTTGATGGAAATTGAAGCGTCAGATATGCAATACAAGGTTACATATGCCCTCGTTTATGGAAGCAATGCACCTACACGTTTCTAACAAGAAGCAGTAATCATAGTGGATAATGTTTTTTAATCAACATATACTGTACCAGAATACTAATCTCAAAACATTCTTGCGTTCCATTCATACACACATACCCAAAAGTAACAACATTAGTCCAACCAGTTTTTAAACGAAACAAACATTCTACTGGAGTTGGAACTCCTTAGTTATACACAAAAAGAAAATATATTCTAAACCCTAAGCCGCTCAAGCAACTCGGCTATCAACTCCAAAATAACGTTCAGAAACTGGAATATCATTTCTATTAGCTCTTCGAGGCTCCTCCCTGATCTACTCAATGTCGTCCAACCTAAGTCTCGGTGCTCCGTTGGACCCTAATACATCTTCTACCATTCCAAGGAGATGGTAACTAGAATATCACGGTGAAATTTATAGTCTTAGCAAGTTTTACTCCTAAAGCTACCAACTGTATATCAAGCATGCTTGATAATAAGCATGACATGTATGCATGATAGACATGGACTTACTATTAATAACATAATTTTATCAACAATAGAGTTTACTGAAAAACTTGATATGTGCTTTCTTACCTAAACAGACTCATACATGATGTCTTGTCTCATGGGATTACCATGATATTGTCTCATTAGGTTTTAGTCTATCAGCATAGTCAGATCACGACCCATTATAGTGACAAAGTTGTCTTTCTATTTATTTAAGGTACTTTGGAGTACAAGTTGGCGAAACAAATTGCACTATTAGCCTTGAATGAATATTTAGGATTTTACGGTGTAATAATATATTTCTTACTTTCTGGAATAATGGTAGCTGAGAGTATCATTTTATTTAATTAAGGTACTTAGGAATCGAATTTTGCAAAATGAATTGCACCACTGATGTGGTTTTATGTGATCTGTTAGATTTACTTAGAATTAAAGTAACTTTACAATCTGACGTATCACATCAAACTACATTAGTTTGTGGAATTATTTTTGTGTATCACTTTGTGGCTAAAGTATTTCTCATCATCAATACATCCCACCATAGAATTGAAATACTAAGGACTACACAAAATTTCATCACAAACTTCCAAGGCATACCGAACATGCTCAAATTGAGAAGCTTAACACCAAACTATCATCATCCAACCTTCAAATGTTGAATAAAAAAAAAATCCAATATATTACCAACAAACTCAAGAAGTATAAAAAATATAAGAGGTTGAAGTTAGAAAAATAATACTTACAAGCTTGAAGGTCCAAAAGAACTTAGCATCAAAACTCTTTTGGTTTGCTCTCAAGGACGGAAAATGAAAAGTTCAAGTGTGATGGAGGATGAAGAGATGCTTGAGGATATAGGGGAAAAAGTTAAGGGATGAATTTGAGTGGTTGATAGCATGACAATCGATGGAGAGGTTCCTTGTAAAAGTGGTGGAGTAGACCGGCTAGAATGGGCTTGTCAAATAGTGTGTTTGAGTGAGGTGAGGTTGAGTGTTGGACTTGTAATTTTAAGTATACTATTCGGCTGACCACAAGGGACAAGATCCATCAAGGGAGTGGTAATTCATGGGAGGTTCCTAGTGTGAAAAGCTGAGGGGGTTGGGGATCATTCGGTGGGAACAAAATTACTCCATCCAATTGGATACATTTGGGGTTTGGTTAGGCTTTCATTTAGGGTTTCAAGTTCAAGTCCAATTGGATTGGTCAAATGCATGTTCCATGGTGTAAGGGAGTGGATGAGGTGTGTAAGTAAAAGTACTTGAGCTGCCTCCTTTTTTTTACAACTCCTCTCAACTCGTCTCATATAATCATTACAACTTTTTCAAATTCTCAATCCTCCTAACACATTTATACTTTACTTGACAAGTGTGAAGTGTGCTCCTAATGGAGAGTTGTGATGGTGCCATGTGTCCAAAGAGATTTTCTAGTGATCCTAGGCTGATTTGGACATCCTACATAGAAATATGACGATTGGTTGGTGACGTGGAGCGCTAGGTGTAATGTGGCACTCTCCTGTTGGCCTATTTTTCACTCGAAAATGTTGAAACTTATTATTACACCATAAAATCTTAAAAATTCATACGAGTCTAATGGTACAATCCGTTTCGTCTAAGTATGATTCTAAGTGTCTCAAAAAATCTAAAAGGCAGTTTGTCCCCATAGTGGATCCTAATTCGACTACGCTAACGGATTAAAACCTAATCGACTGATCAATCCATGAAATCCTCTTAGGTTTTCATGGCATTCCTAGAGTCCAAAAAAAATTCTTCTAATGAATTGATTTTGGGGTGTTACATCCTCCCTTCTGAAAAAAAGATTTCGTCCTCATAATCTAAGTGTATGTACAATATATAAATAACTCACTACCACAATATGTGATATCCCCAAACTTCACTTGAGATTTGACGGAACTTGAAATATCGAAACATGCAACACAAGGTAACATACCCCATTCATGACAGTTAAAGATGTAGTGTATCTAGCATGCATCTAACATTTTGCAATAAACGCAGATGATAATTACTATTTTTTAGCAATACACAATGTACCAAAGCACTATTTCCCAAAACATAATCATAACTTCATCATATTCATATATACCAATAATCACATAATTCATTCAGAAGACGAAGTTAGATCATTCATAAACAAAAGCAGGGTCCCTAAAACATGGGCCCACATAAACCTCAAAAGATAAATGGTTAGTACAGGCTATGAGATCCTAATCCTTATACTATACTTCCCAAACTTTCCATGATCTCATCCAATAGCGTTGAATTTGCTTCCATGAAATGAATGGCTAAAACAAAGCGATTCTCAAGGGCGAGAAATTCTTCACAAAAAGGCGCCCATATAATTCTACTACACTAACGTACTTAAACCTTATTGATGATCGATTTATGAAATCCTCCTAGGTTTTCATGCCATTCCTAGAGTCCAAAGAAATTCTTTCTAATGAACTTCTTTCAAAACGTTACATCCTCTCCTCCTTAAAAGAAGATATTGTCCTCGAAATTAAAGTGCACATACAATAAATAAATAACTTAGACTAACACAATACAGGAGGAAAATACTCACATGACTAACGCCCATCATCAACTAAGGAATCGATGGGCAATTAAGGTGGTGGTATCTCCAAATCGATTGACAAGGTATCTTGAGGAAGGTAGTGTAATGTGTCGTCGACCAAGTCATAAAACATGTTGATGAGCAGCGCAAGGTCAACCTCCTGAGCAACCTCGTCGTTATCACCAACAGTCCCTACTTGAGATAGCAACCTCGATGAGTGGACAACATCAACGACCTGGAAGTCTTGGGCATCTGAACAATAACACGCTCCTCAGCAACACGACCCGACTCTCCTTCCTCTAACTACCTCCACAAGCTAACACGGGTACCATCCAACCACATGGTGTGGTTGCGGTGTGATAATAAGCTTAATTGTGCATAATTTTACTTCAAATAAAGCATCATCACAATTATGTAGTGTTAATTTTGATATTTTTATTAGTCTTGAAATATTTCTTTTTTCTTACCTTAATTTGATTTTTTTTTTATCTGAATGAAGGTATTGAAGTTGGAGAAGAATTAAAAAGAGTAGATAAAGAAAGAAAGAAAAAAAAAAAATCCAACCAAGTGGACTTGTTCTGTGTAGCCAATGACATGTAAAAGTTAAACATATTATAACTGCTGCACATTGAAACATTGGACACGCAACGGATTGGAGAGGAGGGCACACCGAACAAAACTGAAAAAGAAAAAAAAAAAAGGTTGTGCCGCACAGAGCAGGGACGGAAGAGAAGAAAAGAACTAGAGTTCTACCTCTAGTTTTGCAGTTATGTTTAAATTCTAAAAGCATTATAATTTTTATTTTTCTTTAGCATCTTTTAAATGCTACTTTGATTTTTTTATGTTCAAATTTTAGAGTTTATTTTCATGAACATGTCTAGCTAAATTTTCAACTAAGGGTGAAACCTCATTGAATATTAGTAATATTATTTATGATATTATTTTTCCTAATTATTTATGTGTTTAACGAACTATTTGTCTTGCTACATATTAATGGAGAGAGATAGCATTCTTGATATGAGTTTAATCATATTTTTCTCATGATCTAGAATAATCTGTTGAGAGACTGATTCATAATTTTGTTAAAAATAAAATCTTAAATCTTTTGTGATTTGCTTTTAACATATACAAGTGATGATTTGATTTTATATCTTTGAGCGAAGAAGAACATATTTTAGATATTTTATATATATATATAAGGTTTCAACAATGATATTTTCCATGATAACAAGATTGATTTATAGATTATCATGTAGATGCTTGGGAAGAATCAATTTTTTTTTTTTAAAGAGTTGGGGTCACTTGTCCAAGAGTGACTCCTCCTCAATTTTATTAATAACCCTCACTTGTGGTGGAGGAAAACTGTAGTTACAAAGACAAGCATTTGGGATACAAAGAAAACCCAACATGCAGAAAAAAAATAAAACCAGGATAAATGAAAAAATAGGAGAACAGCAAAACCAAAATAAAAAAACAAACGACACTAACTAAGACGAAGCGAAGGTAGCCCGGAGTAGTCCATGCGGATAAGACCACGTAGCGCTTGGGGAGTCTTCGTCAAGTGAGAAAAAACTGAATCATTACCAGAAGCTTCATGTTTGGCTAACCAATCAGCAACTTTATTTCCCTCACGAAAAACATGATGAATTGAGCAAGCCATGAAATTTGCATTGTTAGAATTTATTTTAGTTCTTTTTCTTGTGATTAGTTTATTAAATTAATTATTTATTGCTTTGATTAATTGATTGTTTAGTTCTTAATTTCTTATTTTATTTTAGAACTCATTTTTCTGAACTAGATTACAACTTATTTAGTTTATATTTTACGGGTTTCCTACATTTTTACAAGTACATGTGGGCTTGACCTCATTCTTGCTAAATTATACTTCGGTACGGTTGTGGACTTGCGAGTACAATTAAAATTTAACAACATAGGGCGAAAATCGCTCCTCATGGGGCAAGCCCTCCTCTCATAGCCTTTTCCTCGGCTATCAATGCCCATGACATGGGTCCGTTGGTCCTCCCACTTTTCCATCTTTTGCCTGTAGGTCGCATCCTGTCTGTCTAACTCAATCAAACGCCTCCTTCGACACTCCTCTCGCTCTGTCGGACTCACTCAATGGAAAGCGTGGACTTCCTCACTGTAACTCTCTCATGCACCATAAAAGCTACAAAAAGTAAAGTCAACGACGAAAACGCCAAATCTCACTCAACATTCCATACACTGGACCATATCTAACTAAGGTGAACATATTTTCTTTTGATATCCAACCAAATCAAGTACAAAAAATGTTTGATGTAATGCAATCTCGTAGAGCATACAAAACAATGAATACAAAGTCGACTAGTTGTTTTCACACTCAAAACAAAAATTACATTACAATCCAAACAATGAGGGTACTTAGCTTTCATATCAATTTCTTTTTCCCAAGTTGCCTCTTGAACATTATGATTCTGCCACAGTATTTTGACCAATGAAATCTTGCGGTTATGCAATTCATTCTCTTTCCAATCAATAAATTCCACTGGTCTTTTCTTATATGCTAGGTTCGATTGCAATTTGAATGGTGGCATGGAAGTCGTTATTATAAGCAAACTCTACTAGAGGTAGTTGCTTTTTCCAATTCCTTACGTGCTCCAACATACAGGCTTCCTAAAAACAATACCCTAAATAAAATGATCCTCAATACGTTACTAGTTAACTACCATAAAATAACAACTTAGGTTCACACATGAAATAATAGAAAACATATACAAAGTACCTAAAGCATGCCAAGGGTTACAATTTTTTCAGGTACATGAACTGATCCAACCGGAAAAGGAGATGAAGAACATAAGGACGATCGTGACAAATAGTCTTTTGTGTAAAAGGTCTGTAAAAGTTACATTACAATGCAATCTTTTGACAACCAGTGTTGGTTTGTAAACAGTTTTGCTATGTATTTTCGAGACTGGGACAAACCGAATGTTGGTTGTGTATTGGATACTAATGAACCCGTGTTGGCTCGAGTCGGATAGAGACTTTACTAAAAGTTTAGTATTTGAGAATGTACAATTAAATTATTAGATGGTGTTAGTTTCTTTTTATTTGGTATATATAATGTCTCTTATTTGAATGCTTCCACCACAAAACATTTATTAAAGAATAATTCGCACTTTTTATAAGATTTAATAGCACGCGAGAGGACCATACTACAGGTAAGGGAAAGTTGATGGCGTCATAGATAGAGCTTTCGGTTTAGGGGTTGGAAATGGTGACGGAATGATGCATAAGGTTGATTTTATAGTGTGGGAGACAAAAGTGGGCCCAATTCTAATTGTGGTCTTAGGATAGAGTTTGAAATATGTCAGTCATGATTGTAGGTGTTATGGTTTTACTTTTATTAAGTCCTTGTTTTCACACTTTTCTAAATCAACTCATTTAATCTTATCATTTTAATTTTTCTAAATTTTCGTATAAAATAAAATAAAATAAATAATTTAATTTTTTTAAATCTCAAAATAAAAATAATATCAAAAAAATATATTCTATTAATATTTTATTTAACTTTTAATTTTATTCTCAATTCATCTCATCTGTAAAAACAAAAAAGGCATGTGAATTGATTATTTAAATGTGGCTAGGCATTGGACCATGCTGGTGGTGGGTTTGGCTAATGGATTGGATTTCATGGACATTATCTTCGCTTTAGCAGGGAAATCTTTGGGCTTTTTCAATTTTACGTGGAGATAATGGGTTGGACCTCCTATTGGGCCTATCAAGGGTCTATTAATGACTTGAATAGTTGTTCGTAGCCAACCAGCAAAGGAGAGAAGAAGCATTGACATGCACACAAATTATGCTGACAGCAGCCTTGAAAGTAAATATACAAGATTACAAAACATTGGGTCTTGGTCCTAATGGACAAGAAATCGTTTATTGTGACACTTCGGTCCGTAATTAAGGTTGCAACTGAGATTATTACGTACAGTGTCTTAGAAGTGTAATTCAGCTTGTGTTGCAGAAATATCCTACTCCGCTTGAATCCGAATAAAACTACAGGGAGTGGATAATGTTTAATATCACTATTTGAGCATTTTTCTCCCGTATATTTACAAGCATTAAGAACAAACATTACCCTCCAATGCGTATATACACCGAGTAATCCTCACTTTCAGGGCCATTTCCAGGGCCTGAGCTATCAATGTTTTCTTTCCCACTTCCCTTCACGCCTACCTTCCCGTTCTCTCCGCTCTACCACCTGCCTAGACTTGCTCCCTCTGGATCCATGCCTTTGCGCAGACCCAAATCCGCCTGACGGTCCATCAAATGCTGACACCAACTCAGGATCCCCAACACTACCTGTGTCACCAGAGTCCTTGCTTCCATCTACATTCTCTTCATAACTGCTAACGCTCTCATCTGGGCGATCACGTGACTGTAAAATAGTTGGCAGCTGGCCAGAAAATTGACGCAGAACAACAGTTGGCATCACTGACGTACTACTGGTAGAAGTTTCAGGTTGTAGGCTTCCACTACTTCTTGTGCTCCCTTCATTACCGGATCTTCCATTTTCCCTTTCACGATACCTATCCCTTGGTCGACTGCCAACGAAGACACCAAATACTATTTACGACCATATCATGCATGCATTAATAATGCAGCAAGAAATTTATGCATGACCAGTAAATTGTTTAAGGAATTATGAAGTGGGGATTGGTTTGAGATGAACATGGTCCATCTGACAAACCTCTGATACCCAGATATTGAAATTACAGGACTAATCGAGTCTAAAAATACGTCCTAGTTGGCATGGCAGTTATCGATAACTGAAACAAAAAATGTGAACCAGAATGGACATTCAAACATAGATTTGACTACTAGCAGCTATAAATCCTAATAAAATACTTCAAGTAGATCTATCAGGTTTTTTATAAGTTACTCGTGTAAACCTAATTGATGCCGATAATTTTGATAAGAAATTCAGTTTTCGTTAAGATCCATCTCATCTGCATGCATAAAATACTTCATAAAGATTCTATAACCGCTTGAACCCACAAAGTATCAGGGCCGCCAAGTCAAATAAATGGAAAGAAAAAAATATTCACCTGGCTTTTCTGGTACAAACAGATTCTCCAACTACCGAAAAAGATCATGGTATCAATAATGAATAAGAAGCTTACCTACTGTGACCAGTAGAAGAAAAATCTCGTCGGGATGTTCGTAATCCCGATTCAGCCAGTTCCAATTCTCGCTGGAGTTCTCTCTACATGAAAATGTACCCTTTTAGGTAGAATACCATTCCGAAAAACCAGAGATGAATAAGAAAAAAATTTCAGACAAACTCACTCGAAAGACTAGAAAAACTTTCTTTTTCATACTCTAAAGTAAATCATACTGATGTGAGGATCTTGATGCTTGCCTGGAAAATGAAAGCGGAAAAACAGGGATATTTTCTACTTGGGTTCTTCTCTCTCGCCGGGGATGGTCCTTAATATTTCTTTGCTTCCCTGATTTGTGTTCCTTCTGTCTTTTTTCTTCTTTTAGTTGTATTCTCAGTTTGTTGAAGATGGATCGGAGTTTTTGGATTGAAGCTAAGAGGTTTGTGTTTAGTAGGAAAGGTGGTAACTTTTTTTGTATTACTGAGAAAAGCAAGAAGATGTCTAGGTCCCTTCATCTCAGTGGAGGAATGGTTATTTGGATGGCAAAGATGGTGGAGGATTGTCTAAGGTTAGCGGGCAATAAAGATTCTTTTCAGACAAGAAGGTAAGGTAATAGAGTTTTTATGGTCCAAAAGTGTCAAAATGGGTTGGCAGATTTGTAAAGCTGATGGAGTTTGGCGCTGGTAAGGGGAATGGAATCATAGTGATTCCAGAAGGGAGGAAAGGGGGTGGTTGGGCAGGTTTTGTGAGATTTAATGAGAGACACGGTTGATTTTAGGAACTCTGTTTCAGGTTATGAAAACAGAGTTGCTCCTACGAAGGGTGGCGGCGAACGGGATTCTAGAAATAAGAAGGTGATTTCTGATACATCTGCGAAAGATGTTAATCATCATCATGAAGTTTCTTACCTGTCGGCATTAACAAATCCCAGTCAGGAGGGTTCTATTCCTCATCAGAGTTGTGGCGTTGGTAAATTTAGAAAGGATGAATCAGTGTTGGATAGTAACAAAAGGAATGATGTTTTGTGGTGGAAGCAGATGAATGGAAGGAAGAATGGTTAGCCTGCTGAGGTGTTGCAGAAAGTTGGAGAAGTGAAGCTCGGTGGCACGTAAGGGCAGAGTTATTTGGTTGGAAGGAGAGGTTGGAGTCAATGTTCAAGAAGGTAGATGAAGGGTTGGGTTTGTTTATGGGTTTGGGCCTAAATTTAGAGGATAAGGAAGAAGGAAAAAGGATGGGGAAGCAGCAAAATGGGCCAGTGGGTTTTAATGATAAGTCAGCAGATGGGCTGGATCGAGGCCCAGTAAACAGGCCTGGTCTCTAGAAGGCTAAGCCTTCACGCCAGATACAGGGCTCAAAAAACCCGTGGGGAGGGGTGGCCCAGCCCAAGGGTGGCTCCGACAGATACTTTGACGTCACAGATAGGGTCAACAGCGGCAGGTGAGTCTCCGAGAGGCTCTCTGACAGGAGTCTATCCACCAGCGAATCTTCAATTACTCAGATCTAAGAATTGGAACTCTGAGGTGGTCCATATTAAACCATTGAAGGCACAGGAGGTTGTGCTTTCTTCACAAAAAGAGACGACGGTGGTAGTCGATTCCTTTGTGGGTACTCAGGTGGTCTGTTCAACCCCGGCGAAGGGGAGCATGTTGTCTTCCTCCGAGCTCGAGGTTCAGAAGGGAGATTCTCATCTCGGGGTTGGGAGGTTCTCTTCTCAGTCATTACTGGATCCTGTTGAGCTACGTTATGAAGGCAATGAGAGGGTTTCAAAGGGGGTGGAAGTGGTGGAGGGAGATGTGGAATTGAGTGGTTATGTCATTGGGTCCATTAAGGAGTTTTTTTTTGGGGTCCCTTGCACCCAGAGGTTAAACTCTGAGATGCAGATGGTTCTTGGAGGGAAGACGGAGGCAGAGGCAAGTGAGTCAGGAGAGTTGAGGGAGTCTGAAGAAGAAATGGACCCTAATCCATTGTGTTCTATCCTTTCTGAAATTGATTGGCCCAATTCCTCATCTGATTGGGTGATGAGGAAAGGGATGAAATTAAGGATTGTGTGGGAATCTCTTGTGTCGGATTTGGGGAACAATTTAGAGCACTTTTAATAGCTATAGATGCTGGTCAACCTTCATTGGCTAGATCAGCTCTTAAGAATGAGAGGGAATTGAAGAGGTTATCGTGCTCTATTAATTATAATGCAAAGGGAGGAAGTGCCTTTAGAGATAAAGGCAAGGAGAGGGTTCTTTATAGTCATCAATGAAACCAACAATCATCTCTTGGAGTGTGAGGGGGCTGAACGATTATAGAAAACGTCTTCAGGTAAAGAATATAATTCAAAAGTGGAGTGTTGATGCTATTTGTTTTCAAGAAACCAAGCTGAAGTTGGTTAATCAGACAATTGTGAACAGTTTATGGAGCCGTCAATGTGTGGGAGGGATTGAATTAGTTTCAAAAGGGGCTTCGGGTGGTATTATTATTATGTGGGATAGGAGGTTAGTGGAGATGGTAGATCATTATGTGGGAGAGTTTTTGATTGCTTGTCGATTCAACTGTGTGGATGATGGATTTGAACGGGCTTTTGTGGGGATTTATGGTCCTAACGTGGATAATAGTAGGAGTATTTTATGGGATGAAATGACAATGTTGGGATGTTCCTTGGTGTTTTGGAGGGGATTTTAACATTAGTTGGTTCCCTAGCGAGCGAGTGGGGGATAATTATTTCTCTCATGCCATGAATACTTTTTCTGATCTGATTTTTGAGCTTGGTTTGATCGATCTTCCAATGGTGGATGGGGATTTTACGTGGTCCAATGGAAGGGCATGGTCTAGGCTGGACAGATTTCTGGTTTCAGCTTCTTGGGAGGTTCGATTTCCTGACTTGAGGCAGAAAAGGTTACCAAGATTGTGTTCTGACATAAATCCTATTATGTTGGAGAGTGGGGGCACTTTTAGAGGACTAAGGTATTTTAAATTTGAAAATATGTGGTTGGAGGCTGAGGTTTTTGTGGATAGGGTGAGAATGTGGTGGTCTTCGTACTCTTTTTCTGGTACTCCGAGCTTTGTACTGGCTGGTAAACTTAAAGCATTAAAGACAGATTTGAAGAAGTGGAATGTTGAGGAGTTTGGGAACACAGAAAATAAAAGGAAACTTTTGATGCAGCAGTTGCAAAGTTTGGAGGAAAGGGAGATGTTGGGGGACTTATCCAATGAATAATTGGAGAGAAAAAAAGTGGTGGTGGATGATTTAGAGAAGATCACTTTAATGGAGGAAATCTCTTGGAGGCAGAAATCCCAGGTCCTTTGGCAGAAGGAAGGTTACAAGTGCACGAAAGTTTTTCACCGTATGGCAAACTTTCATCGGAGAAATAATGCAATTGAGGTTCTTCATGATGGTGAAAACATCATTTCAGATCAAGAGGTCATTAAGGATCACATTGTCAATTTTTATGAGAAGTTGTTTAGAGAAGAATATTCATGGAGACCAAAGCTTGATGGGCTGTTTTTTGACTCTATTGATCAGGCAAGTGCAGAATGGTTGGAGAGAGCTTTGAAGAGGATGAAGTTCTCGATGTGTTTAGAGGAATGGCAAGGGATAAGGCTCCGGGTCCGAATGGTTTTTCATTGGCTAAAGGTTTTTCAAAAATTTTATACGTTTATGAAATTTGAGAAAAGTTTCAATTCTACACTTATTCCCAAAAAGGTAGGGGCTGTGGAGATGTGGGATTTTCGGCCTATTAGTTTGATGAATGGGGGTATACAAGATAATCTCTAAGGTGTTAGCTAATCGTATGAGTGGGGTGTTGGGAAATATTATATTGAAATCTCAAAATGCCTTTTTAAGAGGGAGGCAAATTCTGGATTCAGTATTAGTTGCTAATGAGTATGTGGACGGCAGAATTAAATCTAATGAATCTGGGATTTTGATTAAATTGGACATGAAAAAAGCATATGACCATGTTAGTTGGGATTTTCTCTTGTTTTTGCTTGGGAGATATGGTTTTGGAGAGAAATGGTGTATATGGATCAAACATTGCATTTTGACATCGAGATTTTCCATTTTGGTGAATGGCACTCTGGTTGGGCTTTTTAATAGTTCACGTGGTTTGAGACAAGGAGATCTGCTATCTTCTTTTCTTTTCATCCTTGTCATGGATGCATTGAGTAGAATGTTGGAAACGGCGGTAGAAGCAAGGGACTTGTCGGGGTTTGAGGGGGCAATGAGGAACGGAATAGCAAAAAATTATCTCATCTTCTTTTTGCCGATGACACATTGATTTTCAGTGAATCCTTTGAGAGCATTGTTGTTATGTTTTGAAGCTGCCTCGGGTCTCACGATCAACATAAACAAGTCTGAAATTGTACCGGTGGGTGCCGTAGGTAATATTTCAGATTTGGTTAATATTTTGAAGTGTAAGATTGCTTCACTGCCGTTGAAGTATCTTGGTCTTCCCTTGGGGGCTCCTCACAAATCTGTTTTGATATGGGATGGGGTTATTGAGAAGATTGAGAGAAGGTTGGCTGGATGGAAAACGTTATATTTGTCTAAAGGGGGAAGAATTACTTTGATAAAGAGTACGTTGTCTAATCTTCCTACGTATTTTCTTTCACTTTTCCCTTTGCCGGTTGGGGGTTGCTAGTAGAATTGAGAATATTTATCGTAATTTCTTATGGGGAGGAATAGGAGAGGAAAAGAAGTTTCATTTGGTTAGTTGGAATAAGGTTTGTCAACCAGTTTCTTGTGGAGGATTGTGGGTGAAAATTTTGAGGTTGTTTAATAAAGCATTCCTTGGAAAATGGCTTTAGGGATATCATGAAGAGAGAGATGCTTTATGTAAGAATGTTGTTACTGTTAAATACAGGAGTGAGTGTGGGGGGGGGGGGATTGGCGTTCTAATGAAGTTAGAGAAGCGTATGGGGTGAGTTTATGGAAGGGCATTAGGAAAGGTTGGGGGTGTTTTCTAAACATACTAAATTTAAGGTGGGGTTTGGCATGACATTTGGCGTGGAGAATCAGCTCTTAAATCAGATTTTCCATCTCTTTACAGGATTGCAAGGGATCAAAATGTTACTGTGGCAAATTACCTTCAATGTACGGATAATAATATTCTATGGAATGTTGACTTTATTAGAGATGCAAATGACTGGGAAGTGAATGTTGTTTCAGATTGTCTGGGAAGAATTTATAACTCAAAAGTGATCAGGGAAGAGAGGACAGGCTATTGTGGGATCATGCTGGAAATTTCAGGTTTTCAGTCAGTTCTTTTTATAAGGTACTTAATTGTCATTCTGGCTGTGTATTCCTCTGGAAAAGCATTTGGAGGGTGAAGGCACCTACTAAGGTGGCGTTCTTCAGGGAAAGTATTGACCACGGATAACCTTAGAAAACGTGGTTTGTGTATAGCTGATTGGTGTGTCACGTGCAAGAAGGACGGTGAATCTGAAAATCATCTTTTTTTACATTGTGAGGTGGCAATGTCTTTGTGGAATGAGGTTATTGGTCGGACAGGTTTTTATTGGGTGATGCCTAAGGAAATTGTGGATCTCCTTGCATGTTGGTGTGGTTTTGAGGCAAGGAAACGACTGCTGCCAGATGGAGAATGATTCCTTTGTGTTTAATGTGGTATTTATGGCTGGAAAGGAATGGGAGATGTTTTGAAGACAGAGCGTTGTTTTGAAGATCTTCGTTATTTTTTCTTTTTTGCTTTGAGTTTGTGGGCTAGGATCTTTGTACGGAATGATGATAATGTACTGAATCAGTTTCTATCGTAGTTACCTGCTTTCTAGTGTGTAGTGGGTATTTCCTTTGTATACTTTCTGTGTACTTGGGTTGTGCCTATTCTTAGTAATAAAATTCTTATTAATTAAAAAAAAAANAAAAAAAAAAAAAAAAAAAAAAAAAAAAAGAATACCACCAACCTTGGGAGGTGGAGTCCAATTTTTGCTTTAAATCTTTTACGTTCAACTTAGGGCAGGTGGTGACCACATGAGATTGTTTTCTTTCATTTACCATTTATTTCTGTTGGTATATCCATTTCCATTCTACACCTACTATAACTTCTTTGAATCACATAATGACCAATGGAATATAGCCTAGTAAGTTTATCTGTATACTTCTGGGACGATGTTGTATCAGCGGGAAAAAAGGGATTAAAAGGAACTCGAAACAAGAAATTATGGATACCAGTCCTTGGGCAGGTCCAACCCTAAATAGATAACCATTGATAGCATAAATTAAAAAGTGAGTATATGAAAAACAAGGCTTAGAGCAATATAGTTGGATTAATCACAAATAAGAGTACATGTGAAAATACAAAATATATTTATTTACTTAGCAGATCAACAGAATTGCTTGCTGGGTCCCTTGTCAGGGATTAAAAGGGTTAAACGGGCCTTACCCAACCCAACCAGGAAAAAAAAAAGGGAAAAAGGAAAATGTATTAACCATAAAAATATTAGCAAGTCAAGCGCATAGTTAGGACCAGGACCAGGTGCTACTAGCCGTACCATGGCATGAAACTGAACACATGAAAAACCACAACAAAGTTCATAGAATGTCATAAATTGAGATATAGGGGGAAGGCTTCTTACTTGTGTTTGCCTCTCCTTCTCCATATCAAGATTGTGGCGCAGCTCCTTGGTTTTAGCACGCTCAAGTTCAAGCGACCGCTGTCTTTCAATCTCCTTTTCCACTTCAGCTGCCCTCTCCCTGATATGTAAAAACACCAGCTGTTAGTTGCAAAACCGCCATCTTTGTAAAACGATAGCAGTTAGAAACTCTAGATAAGCTGCTGGGAAGACTTGGACCTATCAAGTTCTTGCAGAAGTTCTGCTTCGCGTAAAGCTGCCTCTTCCAAGTATTTCTGACGAGCACGTCCCATAATAATTTTCTTTTGCCTCCGGGCTACTATGTCCTCTCGGAGTATAGACTTCTCTCTTATAAGGAAATACGAAATAAATTACATTTAGTCAACAGGATTAAGATTTGGATTAGCATACATATGATTGGTTCTAGCAATAAATAGCAGTAAAACATAGGCTCCAATGGCACTGTTAGGTTGAAATTTGATACGAATCAGATTTATTGGTATTAGCAAGTAAAAAATAAAAACTAACAGACGGTATGAAAGCATAAAAAAACTCTTGCATATATCTTGTATAATTATTTACGTGTACTAGAGCCATGCCTTTTTTACCATAAATGGGGCTTTCACATAGCATTCTACAATGAATCTCAGAGGTTGCATAGTAGGAAGTAAAATTAGTACATACAGGGAATGAATGCAATCCTTGATTTGACGGAGGCGTCTAACATCTTTCATAGGAGCTGGAAATAGAAAGTTGCACGGTAGGTAAGAGCAGGAAAAAGAATAATTAACATTGTATGTGAAGACTAACATTTTTTTCTTTTGACAAGTAAAAGACTAACGGACATGGCTAGCACAAACTTTTAAGCAGCCAATGAGATGTAGATGCAAAGGTCAGAAATGGTTTACAGGCTTGACAAGGAATCTGAGGCACATCTTTGGAATCTTCTTGTAGTGAGTGTTCTTTTTGAAGGATGTCCAATTCCATTTCAGCCTCCTCTAGTTCCTACAATATATTTAAATTACACAATAACAATGCAGAAGCTTGGACGAAACAGACAGTACCATCAGTCACCAAGGCTTACCAAGACCTCTTCGTCAATTTTTCTGGAGAAGATATCGAAGTACGACTGAACAGAAGTTAGATTTGCAAGAACCTGTTACAAATTCATTACTAATAAATTAGTTACCGCATGATGGGGATACAATGAAATAACTTATAATGGCCACAATGCAGCAAGAAATAATCACAAAGTCTAAAAAAGTCATATGAGAAAGGATTAGAGTCTACTCATTCAAATGCCTCTTTTATTTGTTCCTTCCACTTCACTACTAGGGATCCAACATGAAGCATAAAGAAATCTTTCAAGTTGGAAAAACGGAAAAGCAAGACTAAATAATGACAATGTGGGACTGCCATCCTTGATTGAACCGATCTTATTGAACAACCTATTTGAACTTTTACTATTGTACACAAACCGGTTGTCCAATAATAGGTTGTTGTAGTTGCTAGTGATCTAAATAAACAGACAATGCAGTATTGGCAATGCAACAAAAACATTTTAGTATGCGGCAAACACATTAACGTATACACTTGTATTGACGCATAAATATGTTCCACTGCAGATAATGTGTTTCATTATAGAATACAAGGATCTCTAGTAATAAATCCGTGTTGCACAAATATCATGTAGAACATTCTGAGTTGATCAATCTAAGCTTCATGACTTCTATGAAAATGTATAACATTTACAATAAACTACAAAACATTAAAGATCTGTAAATCCGACAATAAATCAAACCATTACAAGTGTATGACACGTAAATGCATAGACATATACATATCGGTAACATAGACATTATGCGTGGATGCTACTCCTTTGCAAGCATAGATACGTAACATAAACTTAAGTATACAGTAGAGCCAGCAATATCAGACGCCTATAAAGAACTTACAGACGCCAATAGCAGTAAAACAAGGAATCACTCACAGTCTTGCAAATACCATTAGCTAGAATCTTGGAATGTTGGAATGTCAACAGAACTAAAGTTAAACTTTTAAATTTCAGTGTTCTATCATGATTCAGAGCATGGAATTTGGAATATATCTTACCTGAAGGATTGATTCACGGGTACTCCCAAAATCTGGATCAGATTGTCTTGAAGAACTTGAAGAGAGCACTTCATTCAAGACCTTTAAAAGTAAATGTGGTATAGTGAATTACAATTAACAAACAATGGACTGAAGGCGAAGAAAATTAAGCGCATACACAGATTTTTCCTAAGCCATTTGATATATTATCACAGCTTCAGGCTCACCCTATCACATACCTCTTTAGCTTCATCTCCTTCATTTCTCAATCTACATAAGACTTGGCAAGCCTTTTTCTCCAGGTCCCCAAGCTTACTATCTAAAGAAGGATAAGTTGAAAAAGGAATACAAGATTCAGAAGCATGCTCTCACACTTCCAGAAATACATTTGGAACACAAGTAAATAAAAAGACAAATGTCCATACCAGTTTTTGACCATGCCTCAATATTTCTCCACACATTTTGAGGAATCAAAGAAATATCTTCAGCAGGAGAGTACAGACAAGCAGCAGATATAAGTGCTAATGAAAGTTGTAGTAACGAGCCCTCACATGTTGGATGTGCAAGCTTTCCCAAACCATAAACACTATCAGCTGCTGCAAGAAACGATTGCAACTGGTGACGCTCAGCAAATGGGATATAATCTATGAGAACTGCCAGTGCACAATTCCTTAATGGTAGCGATGTATCAGATGATGCCAGCACTGCCACCCAATTCCATGTGCTTGACACAAGATGAGATAGAATAGACTCCGGAACAGAAATAACCAAGCCAGGTGAAACTAAATTTTTGCAAAACATTGAAGACCGAATAGCTGTTCCTTCATTCACATCCGTGCCGACAAGCTTTCCCAAGTGATGAAGTGCTACAAATCGTTGCTCAGGTTCAGGATGACCCAACATTGTACAGAACAAGTCAACCAGATGATCCACACTTTCATGAAGAGTACTGATACCTCTTCCAAGTAAAATCGAACACCATTTATCAGTCTGCAAGCGCCATGAAATTTTTGGTGCACTGCAAGAAATGCTTTTAATTGCAGAACAGATAGAAGCAATCACATTATCCAGGGAAAAACAATGCGGCGCTCCAAGTAGGCAATCAAGGATCACGGAAGCAACTTCCCAGCAGCTGTTTGCTTGGAGTATCATTATGAGTTCAGCAAGTCCTTCTAGAGCAGTCTTCCAATGATCTGAGAACTGGTCAGCTGAATTAAACGGCAAATGACTTTTACTGTCATCCTCTGCAGCATTATGAACCTGCTGTGCAATCAAAGATAAGCATCTAGAGTACATAAAACACTCTGCCAAAGAAATAGTCAATTTCTTAGCCAGTTGGGGGTGAAGATTCCAGCAGAGCTCGGCAGTAGGGTTGAGCTTGGAAATTAAAGCTTCCAAATCTTTAGAAAATTCTGCTATTTCCTCTGTTGACAATTGATAAAACTTTTCAATCACAATAGCAGCATTAGAGCTTTCATTTCCTAACTTCTCAGAAACCTCATTCAGACACGAGCTATGGCAGATATCACTGAGAAACCATGCATGCGATCCCAAGCTAGTACCAGGGAGTGGACCGCTCGTCGCATCAGAAAAGGGGGGCGACTGAAGAGGGATAGCACCAAACATTCTCAAAGTTTGAACTAACAGAGCTTTGCAACTTTCAATTACCCTCTGGAATGCAGATAGATAGTCATGGAAAGAAGTTGTTGGCTCAAATGCAGTAAAATCAGCCCAAAAGATTAAGGACTGCAAAATTTCCCTTTTGCTTTGAATGGACAAATCGCAGAAGACAGAAGCCAAAATAAAAATTGTCAATGCTTGGCTGCACACTTTTTCTGCAGAACTATTTTGATTCTCTTTCTTTTGTCTGATATTTTCTAAAAGCTCATCAAAGCATAATGACTCAAAATTAAGACAAGAATCATCAGGCAGTAATCTTTCCTCATCAGACATTTTATGTAAAGAATATGAAACAATTGGCTTCAACAGACACAATACAGAGTCAAGAAATGATACATCGCAGTATGCAGTTCCACAAAGTGATACCAGCACCTGCACTACTCTAGGTATCTCAGGTGCCATCGCTTCCATGTGCTCAGTTATAATGGCTTCAAGTATATAAAGAATTACAGCTTTGGCATTCTTTGCAACATAACCTTTCCATTTACTGGTACCATTTCCAGAAGCAATTTTGTCCCCATGAGAAAACGGCCAGGAACACAGCTCAGAAAACCAACACAAGACATCAGGCACCATATTTGAAGAAAATGATCTCAGTTGCAACCCAACTGCCTCCAAAATGATCTCCCCAAAAGCTTCAAATTGTTTTTTCATCGAAGGGAAAAACTTACTGAGATCGGGATAGATGACACGGAAAGATTGGTCCTCATAATGTTCATTAGCAAATCCTTTTCCATCTGAAGAAAAATTTTTGTCTCCTGACTCTTCAATCTTTACATATTCATACTTTCGATTGACAACATTATCTACTAGGGCTAGATCATCTGCATATATTGACAGTAAGTATGTCAGATGTGACAGATCTGAAGCAAGGAAAAGACGGTCCTTCATGTACTGTTTCGCATTACGAGAGACTGCCATCCAACCAAGAAACCTGACCAGAGGAAATGCAGATCTTGAAAAGGTTGATATTCTCTGCATCCAGGCTGAAGGTGGAACTAAATTTCCATAACGAATACCATTGTTGATATTGATCGCAAAGCCTGCCCCTTCATCACCACTGCTTGAAGCGGTTACTAGTCTTTGAAGAAGTATCCACCGTCGTTGTATCCCATGTATTTTCTCAGGCTCCAGTTGTAAATTTCCATCTTTAAACTGACAATAAAGGGATGTTAGCATACCATTTAAGTACTCAGCAGATCCTAATACTATATCAATCACATATTCAGGAGCACAGTATAGCTTAGTGGCTGAATGCAACAAAAACACAAGACTTTGCATCAGAATTTCATGCATCGAATGTTGCTCTCTCCGCAATCGTTGAATCAGAAAGTTGCATAATAGGGCTTGATTTTGCCGAACCAAGGTGATAGCATCAGCCAATTGTATATCCAGGGGAGATAACTGGATTACTTTCTCGTCAAGTCCTTCAGTGTAGGAGGAATGTTGTCCCTCAACTGACATTTTTTCCTGATACTTCCTCTCTAATTCAGCGGCCTCAATCAGTATTTGAAGAACAATTTTGTCTCTTTTCTTTTCAAGATGAGCTATTTGTTTTAGATTGGTTTTACTCTTTTCAGAAACCATTCTAAGCTCCAAAATGTCATGATTTTGGGGAATTCTAGCCTTGCTAATGTTCATCTGGTCCATAAATTTTGGTCTGCCTTTAAAAGACAACATAAAATAGGGATTGACATAGCACTCTGCTGCTAGGAGCAAAGCATCTATAGCAGCATCGTGACCCTCATCTGTAATCTCACTCTCAGAGTGTAGATCCAAAGCCAAACGACGAAACTCAGAAGCTCTTAGCTCACAGTCTCGATAATTTATTAGTTGTAAATAATCTGCTTGCAAGTTAAAGTATTCAGCAGTGAAACCAGCATCTAATGCTAAGTCAGTATGAATCCGGTGAGTAACATTTTCCTCTGTCCCCTGTATTGGATCTGAGATAGCCTCCTCATGGTTAGAAACAGGGCCATTCTCATCTTGACCACCAGTAAAATTTGTCAGAGCTATGCTCTGAAGTTCTGGAGGTGCAAAAAAAAGACGGACATCTTCAGAAACATCAGTCTTCACGGTTGCATCAGAAATATCTGCCCTTCCATCATAGTCATCTTGGCTATTTGATTTTGAAGAAGCTCCTCCTTCGCAAGGGACAGAGGAAAGATGTAAAATATTTGAAGAATCAGGCTCAAGTGGTTTTGACATAGGATACTCGCGAAGATCAATTTCAGGAGGCAACTGCATGTGAGGTTCCAGTATTGAGAGAAGTATGCTGCATGAAGAATTTTTTGTTTATTACCAACCAATCATAAAAGAACAAGAAGGCTGTCTGATGAAACTGGCATTATAGTATATGACAATAATGACAGACCTTGAGAGTAATAAATGCACAGCTAAAATAACTAGAGACGGGAATTTCTGAATCCCACTGGCATTCTATAGGCATCCATAATGGCTTTGTTTTTAAGATGTTCAAAATGAATGCATCATCAATGCTTTTGGTAGCACATCTATTGATAAGATCAAAATCATCAAACACTAGAGATCAGTATCATAATCGGGATCCAGATCTTTCAAAACTCTTAGAGGAACTCAGTGAGGAATTTTTTTTATTTATTTACTTTATTGTCAATTACCAATCAAGCATAAAAGATCAGTACTGACTAATGAACTTAAAAATATCAACTGAAAGACTGAAATTTATATTGATGCTAACACACTCTTTGTAAGGAGCCTGTAACGTCCATAATGTTATTTAGCATATGAGAGTTGAATTAGTAACTAAAACAATCCACCACATACGTTCTATATGCTCCTCCCATCCTACAAATAATCTGGTACAAAAGATATCAGGCCTTAGTAGTAAATAAAAACAGGTGTCAGATACGTGATATGAAAATTTTCATAGCACAGCAGATTTCAACCTAAGTACAATAGACATATGTATTACCTAGGGGCAACCGAGCCACGCCTCCATTCAGATTCCAAAGAAGGAAGAACGGCTGGCTTCCTTACTGCTGTACGGATAACATTGATGGCAATCGCACAAGCATGTTCTTGCTTTTCTGGAAAAGTAGAAGAAAGATCTCCAAAAGGTAGTGTGCTCTTCATGGTGGTTATGGCAGGATCAAGAAAAGGCTCAAGCATCTCCACGAGAAAAAGAATTTTGTGCTTAACTTCCTGATGAGAGTATCGGAAAGATAAGCCAAAATATTTTGTTTACAAACAAGCTAAATTTAAAACCTTCTAGAAAAATTCAGACAATATCTAGGGGTTGTATTAAAAACTAAGAATTCTAAGAGCATCATTCTAGGCAGAGCTGATTGCCCAACTAGACACTGATAGGTTATTTTTCTAAACGTTTGGTTTAGATGCACTTATCTCTGAGGCACTATAAATCAACACAAATACAAAATGTCAAAGGTTTGTGGGGTGAGAGGAAAAAACCAAAGCAGGAGTTCATACCTTATACTTCCCTAGTATATCATCCATATGACCAGACAGAGCAAGAAGAAGGTACTTTAAGGCAGCCCGCGCACGAGTTAGGGAATGGCGAGCACTCTAAGACATATATTAAAAGAGCCATAAGACAAAATCTTTCCATGAAAGTGAGCCATCCAAGAAAAAGACGGCTGCCAGAAAGTTACAATATAAGCAAACACGCATGATCTAATAACTGAACATACAGGAACAAGCAAATAGTTCTATTCGTGTCTAAAAACAACAGTTGCAACTTAAAATGCTCAAGGGTTATAAAAAAAACTTGTGAGTGAGATACCAATGACTGCTCTTAAGAGCGCTTTGTTCTGTTGCAGTTTTTTTTTTCTTGTTTCCAACATAAAAACATGATAAACTCTCTTTTTTTCCTATATAGTACCACAAGGAAAAGATATACATATCATATTCATGTCTATCAACAACACTTCTTGTATACTCCTAATAGATAACTGGTGCTATCTAAATGTTTCTCAATTTGCCACGGGTGAGAGAGCAAGGTGGGAGTTCTTACGAACACACAGATACAACAATTGCATGCACATCCAGTGCTTCTTGGCTTACCATATATTTTATTATCAAAACCCTACTATACAATTTTCTTAAAAGTAAAACAGACGGAAGAAAATTATCAGGATTCACATCCTTTATGAAATTTTGAACTTTAAGGATCAATAATTACTTCTTTTGGGTATAGGGGAGGCATAAACCACTATAAGTAAAATTGCAGCTTAAGGTCTTGACAATTTAACAAAACAGCATACCAGCCACCCTGTACTCATATCTCTTTCTTTTTGTTTTGGTAGAGTTCTTGATGTTAATTCGTAGGAGAGATTAGATACAACAATACCCTTATTGTTTCAACTTTTCAATATGACTTTTCTACAAA
>QEOT01124135.1:0-109423 GCA_003123785.1 Pterocarya stenoptera | reverse complement strand
TTTCAACTTACATATATTCTAGAAATTGTCAGCCTACTTTGGAAGTCCCGTTCAACATAAGTTATATGATAAGCTACGTTAAATTTATTAAAATATGAATGCTCACATTATCCTTGCACATAAAGCTACCTTGTGAATACGTTTTTTTGATAAGAAAGAAAAACCTTGTGAATACGTTCATGTCATGAAAACGTGTAGAAAAGAAAAGCAAAAGGAAATAAAGATGATGTTGCATTCAATTTTTTGAAATGTTTGGGGCCTATGAAATAATGTAAGATGGTAGCAGAGGTAAAAGGCAGGAGCAGCGATCCTGTATGATCCATTGGGATTGGATCATTTGATTGCACCAGAGTTTAATGAGCAACGTCAATCCAAGACTTGCACTCCACTCGTTCGCCACAGGAATAGGTTCAGGATCCGTGTGATTGCCAACACCAACACGGGGGTGGTTGTGTGCAATCACCCAAGAGATAAAATTAAGTAACATGTTTTTATGATGCATGTGGAAGGTTTTATTTTCTTAATATAACATGTTTTCAAAAGTAAAAGATATTTTTTATTCTATTTCCCCCACGAGATATCTATTTATTAAACATTTGACTCATTTGACTTTTTCGGTTTTAAACACCTAGATGCTAATATGCTACTACAGGAAGGACTAAATGTTTGAGTCTGTATGTATAAGATGTCTTTCAAGAAGTGCATAATTTACGGTAAAAGTTTGGTGTTTAGCATGCTACTTTCCATATTGAAGATTGAGTTTAATTTTCGGTTTTATTTTTTACCCGTTGCAATGACATCGTACCCTATCAAATTTTGTTGAATAAAGGTTGTCAAGACTTTCAGTTTACAGATTTTTTTAATCAATGCACTAACATATGAAAGATATGTAGGCATTGTAGCAATCCATTCTTAACGGGAAAGGGATATTACAATCACAAAGTATATGATTCACACAACCAATAACCACACCTGGACTACACCCAAGAGATCCTCTAGAAGTTCCACAGCCAGATCAATCTGTATCAAAATCACTCTCAAATCTGAGATAAATAAAAATAAACTAAAGTACAAAATAAAAGACTAAAGCATCTGTATAGTGCCAATTGTACAGCATAAACTGAACCCAGCAAAAAATGCCCAAGGCAAACCTTTGCAATCACTTGAGCCATCCAAGGTGCAAATGCACTAGCACACAGATCAATCAGAACGCATGCAGCCTTTGCCTGTAGAAGATGAGGATAAAGCAGTTTGTTTCCAAGTGAGGGAATACAAAGGAAGCTCAGAGCCTTAGTTCAAACATAACATTTACAGAGCAAACGAATTATCAGCATAGATTGGTGAAGGAATACAAAGCCGTCACTATAATGAATCATAGTGTAGTAGTCATAAAGAGGATCACTTATTCACCTTTTATTGACTAGAAACAAACAAATTAAAGTGAAACTAGCACATTGAATCATCCACTATTCTGATATTAAAGATTAGGTAGATTTGAAAGTGGAACAGTTGGTGGATCTTTTTTTCATTTTATATTTCTTGAGCTATGTAAGATTCCATCAATATTACTGTTTCAATCCTTTTTCCCAGTGACGGTCTATCAGATACAAATCAAGATAAGATGCTCCAAATTAAAAATGTAAAAGAAAAGCCTGAAATGCTGCTGGGTTGATTAAAATGAACCAAGTGACGAACATGTGATGGCGAAAATGATGATAAATAGCCAGCACAGGCATGAAGAAGTGGACGGTATAATGATGATGCCGATGTCGACACAATCTGCAGTTTATAAACAATGTATGAGTGGGGTATAAATCAAAAGAGAGAGAATATTGCATAAAAATTACATCAAAAGAAGAGGTGAAACAAACCCCTAAACATCAAGTATGACCTGAGATAGGGCTTGTTGCACAATAGGTTGCTTCCATTGCGAAAAACTTTCATCAACAACATCAAAAGGACTGCTCACAGTAGGGCGAAGTGCTAGGGATTGCCAAAAATGGTGCATGTCAAAATTATTTTCAAGATGCATGTGAAAATAATAAACACGGTATTCATAAGAATATGGAATAAGCTTTCGTGTACTAAGACAATTTTAAAAGCTTCAGTTAGACCTGGTAGCAATGCTTGTACAAGCGGTAATGCAAACCAGAAGTCAGAAGTTCCCTCTGCCAATTTGCTGCAAAGTAGAGGCTGAAAAAGACAAAATGTTATATTGTAAATTCATGGATCAAATGCCAGTAAACAAACAGATATCACAAATTTTGACTGGTGCTTGAGGAGTTTTAGGTCCCTATTAAAGTAATCAACCTGTGACGCACAAGCATAAAGAACATGTAAAATCCCCTCTTCCACTTCCCCTAAATCTAAGATGTTAAGATAGCTGGAGTCCCAGGGATCAACAGGAATACGAAATTCTTCTCCAAACAAATCTGAGTAATCTACTACAGGAAATGAATTAGATAATTCAGGTTTTGATGTCTCGTCCTCATTAGGGGTTGCTGCATTAGGAGAGGTTGATGCTTCTTGCACTGTACCAGGCTCTATGAACTTTTGAAGAATTCTGGAAGCCTGAAATAAGGGGCATATGTATAGCCAGATTAGAATCTCATGGTTGACAACTACCCGCCAAGCTATATAAGACAGAGACGGATGAATTACCATTCTGCAAACAGTTCCCAGATTAAAATCTTTATATGCCCTTCTCAACAGCACGAAAATCGAATCAGGACGAAATGCAATGGAACTGGATGTGGAAAAGACCAAAGGTGACATGCGTGACCTCTGAGGCTGCAGGCAAAAGGAGCAAATTTTAATAGAAAAAGGGCCCAAAAACAACAAATTGATTTTTTGTTTTGACAAGTCCCAAAAGAAGAAAGTAATATCAAATTGCAAAAACTAAACATCAACTTAATGGGGATGACTACATAAATCCTTTCTCCAAACTAAGGACTTAAGTTTCAACCTTTTTCTTTATTTCATTCTTTTCCTTCTCCATCTTGATTGCTGTATCTAAGATTTATGAGAAAGTTTCAGGCCATACTAGCTGAAGTTACTGAACAAACATTCAGAAAGCAATTTAGAAAGCAATGCCTTTTAAGAAGTTAAAAATAAGAGAGTTTATCACCTATAAAAAAAAGAGAGAAAGAGAGAGAGAGCATTTAGAAAGTAACAAACCTTTACAATATATATAAATTTTTTTGTTTTATCGGTAAATATGAATTTTATTGAAAAAGACAGCCAAGTACACGGGACATATACACGAGCAACACCTATGCATGGGTGCCTAAAGATACAAAGAAATCATATATGTTCATGCCAGTAAAGTCTATTACAATCGACCAATGGAATAAAGTTTGAAGAAAAAAAGTTCTAAGCTTGTCTATTGTCCTTTCACAATCCTCAAAGCTGTGATCATTCATCTCCATCCAGATGCACCACTATAGACATATTGGTATCATCTTCCACATAACTGCAATTTGAGAGGTGCCCTGCAGGCCTTGCCAGCTAACCAAAAATTCAACTACCCTTTGTGGCATCACCCAATGGAGCCCCACTCTAGCAAAGATATCATTCCACAAACTCCTAGCCACGTCACAATGCAATAATAAGTGATCCACAAACTCCCCACTTTTCTTGCACATATAAACACCAATCCAATACAATGAGTCGATGTTTCCTTAAATTATCTAAGGTGAGGATCTTGCTAAGTGAAGCTGTCCATACAAAAAAAGAAGCTTTTAGAGGAGCCCAAACAGTAAATCTCCCCTTCTTGGACTTGTTGTATGCCCAAACGGTAAATCTCCCCTCCTTGGACGGTGACCACAACATCGTATCAGCTCCTCCATTTACTTTATAGTTACACAAGATTGAAGAAATCTGTAAATGTGTCAATTTCCCAGTCTTGGGCAGCTCTAATGAAAGTGACATTCCATTGAGGATAACCACTAGATAGATCCATGAGTTCTGCGACCGAAGCCTCCTGTTGTCGTGCAATGTCATATAAAGTTGGGTAGGCTTCCTTAAGATTTCGGTCTCCACACCAAAGTTTATTCCAGAATTTAATTCTGGAACCATCCCCAATTGCAAAGCGTGTATATCGATGAAAGTTGGTCCAACCTCTTCTTATGTTTTTCCAAAGCTCCACCTCATGTGATCCGCTGACCTCATTCGAGCATTATCCTCCCCACGATCCACCATATTTTAAATCGAGGATGTCTCTCCACAACGCTCCAGTTTCATTGTGGTATCTCCAAACCATTTACCCAATAAAGCTTTATTGAAAATCAACAAGTTCCAAATTCTCAGCCTGCCTTTATGTATTGGGGTACAAATCCTATCCCAATTCACCAAGTGAAACTTGAATTCTTCATCTATTCCCCCCCATAGGAAATCTTGTTGCAACTTCTCTAGCCGGTGAGCCACCTTGCATGGTATTGGAAATAGAGATAAAAAGTATGTAGGCAAGTTGGAAAGAATACTTTTTATCAACATAACTCTACCACCTTTGGACAATAAATCCTCTTCCAACTCATCAGTTTCACTCCATTTTTTCCAACAACCCATCCCAAATAGATTGCGACTTAAAGGAAGCACCCAAGGGAAGACCAAGATACTTCATTGGCAAGGCGGAGATTTGCACCCCAGAATATTGGCATGGCTCAAAACTCTGGGAACATTACCAACTGGAACTAATTCTGACTTGGCAAGATTCACTTGCAATCCTGATGCCACTTCAAAGCAAAGCAGTAAAGCTCGCAAAGCTTGAATATGATTGTGATTAGCACCACAGAATATAAGAGTATCATCTGCAAATAAGAGGTAGGTCATCTCCAGTGCGCCGATTCTTGCATCCCCTACTACAAAGCCAGATAAGTATCCCCTACTACAAAATCATTTTACTAAAAGCTTCCATAATGAAAACAAACAATAATGGAGTAGGTGGTCACCTTGTCTCAGTCCCCTTCAGCTTCCAAAAAAGCCCATTGGAGTACCACTCACCAAAATGGAGAACCGTACGGTGGATATACAAAATTTGATCCAAGAGCACCATCTAGCTCTGAGGCCACACCTCTCAAGCACATGTAGCAAAAAGTTCCAGTTTACTCGATTATAAGCCTTCTCCATGTCAAGTTTGCATAGTAACCCTGGAGCTCC
Organism: Pterocarya stenoptera; assembly: GCA_003123785.1. NCBI lineage: Eukaryota > Viridiplantae > Streptophyta > Magnoliopsida > Fagales > Juglandaceae > Pterocarya > Pterocarya stenoptera. Next base: position 104,266 of record QEOT01124135.1, on the reverse strand, counting down.
TTACTTGAGGCAACTATCCAAACATTCATTGGCAATGAGAACAGAGTTCAGAATTTGTCGGCCTTGTATGAAGGCATTCTTAGCTTTGAAAGATCTTCTCCAATACCGTACTCAATCGATTAGCCAATACCTTCGAAAGGATTTTGTACATTCCGCTCACCAAGCTTATCGGACGAAAATCCTTATGCTCCACCACCCCTGCTTCTTTGGAATAAGAGCAATGCTAGTAGCATTAAGGCTTTTTTCAAAACTACCTTGTTCATGGAACACATGGAAGAAGCTCAAGATGTCATCTTTAACTACTTCCCAACATGCCTTAAAGAAAGCCATGGTGAACCCATCCGGACCTGGAGCTTTATCACTTGTCATACTTCCCGCTACGTTGCAAATCTCCACCTCCTCGAATGGCCTCTCTAGCCAACTTGCTTCTTGATCAATCGACTAAAAAACGAGTCCATCTAGACATGGTCTCCAAGAAAACTATTCTAACAGTAATTGTTCATAGAAGTTGGTAATATGGTCCGTATTCTCAGACAGGTTCGAAGTAATCCTCCCATCTACTAATAGTGACTCAATGACATTGTGTCTTCTATACAAATTAGCCATGCGATGGAAGAACTTGGTATATTTATCTCCTTCTTTTAGCCATAGAGCCCTCAATTTTTATCTCCAAAAAATCTCTTCCATTAATGCCATCCTTTCAATATCCAAGGTCACTTGCTTTTTGTGAGTCTTTTCTTCTTCTGAGAGACTCCTCTTCTCCTCCACATCCTCCAAACCCTGTAATTCGTCGAGGGTCTTTTTTCGATGTTCCACATTCCCAAAAATCAGCTCATTCCACTTCTTTAGGTCCCTCCTTGAAAGCCTTGAGCTTATGTGCCAGCATGTAACTAGGATTGCCTTGTACATGATAGGATGACCACCATTGTCTAACTCTCCCAACCAATCCTTCAGATTGCAGCAACATGTTCTCAAACTTAAAATATCTTTTACCTCTCTGGATACCTCCACAGTCAATGAGAATGGGAAAGTGATCAAAACATAACCTTGGAAGCCGTTTCTGAATGAGATCTGGAAAGCGTGCTTCCCAATCGGGCGAAATGAGGAATCTATCAAGTCTTGACCAAGCTAGATGTTCTCTATTACTGCACCAAGTGAATGTGCCACCAACTAAAGGGATGTCCAGAAGATCTTGCTAGTAAATAAAATCAGAAAAATCTGTCATTGCTGAACTATAGCTAGGACCTCCTACTCGTTTGCTTGGGAAGCGTGTGACATTAAAATCTCCCCCAATGCACCAAGGAAGGCTCCATAAGCTACAAAGGGCTGCCAAGTCACCTCACAAGCCTCTTCTCGCAATATTAGAGTTAGGACCATAAAACTGGAAAAGGACCATTGAAAGTTATCTTCCACATTCTTGAAAGAAATAGCCACTGTATATTCCCCCAGACACTCATCTGTCTTTTCCACCACCTGTTTATCCCACATCACCAATATACCTCTTGAAGCCCCCTTAGACGGCAAATACTACCATCCCACATGACAACAATTCCACGAGCTCCGTATTATAGCGAGGGAGATGAGTTCCATTTTTGTCTCTTGTAAACATACTACATCCACTTTCGATTTTTTATTTTGGTACACTTCTCTAGCTTGTTCAGCCCCCTAACATTCCACAAAACTATTTTGAGTTTCATAAAACCACCGACTTTGCCCTACCCTTCGTCCCACCATGGCTTGCACTTCCTTCGTAGTTTACCGAGCAAGTAAGTCGCTTTAATTCCCTTTCCCTTTTCTTAGCTGAGTGGCATTTCATGGCTGAATCAGATTGTCCAGCTTCAATCGCAGCAAATAGGACCAGAAATTGATCTTCACAACCAGTACATGGTAGTCCTACACACTGTTGAATCTCCATAGCTTTAAGTAGAAACCAATCTGAGGCTAGAGTCTGGTCTTTCAATAGGAGCATTGAATTCAAGGGAATGGGCTCATCCCAATGATCTTCCACTTCAATATCCATACAATATGCTACCTCCACCTCCTTATTAACGTGGTTAGAAACTTTGGGTGTGAATATTACCAAGGTGCCATCCTCTCTTTGGGTATCCTGAGCTCCCCACGTCTCAGGACTGCCCTTCATCAGCGTCTCCTTTTCCATTTGAGGTTCCCATGTATATAGATCAACAATGGGACTTCCTGTTCCGACAGACAAGGTCGCCAGCACATTCTAGCCTTCTTCCTCAGCCTGAGACCCCTTCTCATAGCAAAAATGAGCATTCTTGGCTTCTACCTCCGTCGGTGGCATCATCTCCGGCAAGCAGTCAACCTGAGGCCCACCCACCAAATTGCCTGTTTCCAACGATGCTTGTTCCCAGCGACGAAGTCTGTGTGGTCACTGGCTCTAACTGACATTGTTCCACTGCCCCATGACCATTCTCAGCTTCTACCTTCATCGGCGGCGTCAAATCCGTCAATCAGTCGACCAGAAGCCCACCCACCAGATTGCCTACTAGTGGCGACAAAGCCTGTATGGTCACCGGCTCCTTTTGGCCCTCTTCCTCGACAGCCCTTCTCGGCTTCTACCTCAATCGGCAGCCTCAACACCAGCAGCCCAATGTCCAGGGTTCCACCCATGGTGTTGCCTGCTCCCAACGATGGGCTCTGTGTGGTCGTCGGCCGTTGGTTGGATGAAGACGGCATATCTTTGCCGATATTGGGCACCGAGCCCATTGCGTGCAATCTAGGTTATTTAAACTCCAAGGGGTAGGCTTAAGTGATGAAAGCCTTGGTCTTGGGGTATCACTCCCTTCAAGATTCAAGGTTCAACACCTCATGAGTGCAAACAATCATTTGGGGCCACACCCCCTGGTGAAAAGCCATCGATTTAACCAGTTTCGTGTAGGAAAACTTCCGAGAGTGTGGTGCACGAGATTAGGATTTACTCTGCAGGGGAGGGTCCAAGGGGCCCTGCCTTAGAGAGGTTCCCCAACATCAAAAAAAAATTGTTTAGCCCTCCAGTGCTTGGGTTGGGCTTGGGCTTTGCCTTTCTCGACCCAAGTATAACGTCTCTACTGCAGCCTATTTTTGTGAAAGTCTAAGTCTGAATGTGACGGGCTCAAGCCCAGGCCCAATCCCATGGCCTTATCCACCCTCTATATCAGAAGATCGACCAAGTTTCTCAACTGTAACAGCTCTTGTTTAAAAGAAGAAAGCTCGACAAACCTCTCCAAGTTTCCTCTCTCGGTTTCTTTCCCTTTCAATGTCAGTTCTAAAGGCTTGAACAAACAGCGCATATCTCTCTCCTTCCTCCACAACGGATATCTCCTTGGTCTTCGAAAACCCAGAATTGCCCCCCACCCTTGGTACCAAAGTTGCTGCATTTCCCTGAGCATATATGATATACCTCCTTATCATCGCTACTGGCAGCAAGCCCCAATGACCGGACAGCCTTTGCTTAAGACTTGGACAGAGTATTCATTGGCACTTTCTGGGTTATAGTTTGAGACCTTTACAAACCAACCTTTCTTCCATCTTCAAACTACCGTAAGATTCCCTCATTTGCCATCGCCATTTTTTTCCACCCTTTCCCCTCCATTTCTTCAGGTATGAAAACAAAGGTTCTTCGGCCACCACCACCATATTCCACCAAAGCCATATTTCGACCTTGAGCATTGGAACATCTCTGTGCGATGTAGCTTCCGTTACCATCCCGTGAGGTTGCAAAAAACTCTTTTTTGTCTCCAGTCAGACATTCCTCAAGGGCTCTAATGAACCCTTTCGTCATGGACATCTCCAAGATCAATGCTCTTGTAACCTTCCAACTTCTCTTGGTTAAGCAAATCCATCATTTACCTTCTTCAAACAGTTCAAATACTTTAGATTCTATAAGAATGTCTCGAGAAAGCCATGATGATCATGTTGTTACACACCGAGAGTCATCCTCAGTGAGGTTTACAGAGAGAAAAGTCATAAAGCAATCATTATATAACTAACCCTATTAAGCATGGATGATCAAACCAAAGCTAATGGAATTTATCATGGAGAGGCACCAATGATTGTTTAACAAAGAAAAATTTTATATTTATTTAGCTTTCCTCCTTATTTTTATAAAAGCTGCTTTTTTATATAAATAAAAGAAGCAAAAAATAAGAAGAAGATAAAGGAAATAAAAACTACCTCAAAGTTCGAAGAAACAGTTAAGGCCGATGATAGCTGAAAATTCTTAGAGCCTTCAGAGTCTGTAATACTGCTGAGAGACTTTCCTGTTGCTCTACGATTCAAAATTGGCCCCAAAAATAGTTTGTGAGTATGGCTAAGTAGACTTAATACAAAAATATGAAAAACTAAAAATTGCAAAACATAGAATATAATCAATACAACAACCCCCAAAGCACTAATTGGGAATTCATTGCCAAGGGCAAGTGATTGAGAGAAAAGCCATGTTAAGGCTATGAAGAAAATCACTCAAAGTATCTGCTATAGAGCAGTTCAACAAGAAGAACAGTGCAATGACAGGTCATTCCAACCATAACATGTCCATCAACTACAAAGACACTAGGAACCAAATCTTTTAGAATACTTCGTCAATGCATGTTCTTGTTCTGGGTGGCAAGACAAGAAAGGGAAACAACATTCGGATGGATTTGAGAACGGCAGCTATCACACATCCATTATCATGGTAGTTGGATGCCAACAATTTAATCCATAGAATTCATGAATATTTTTTGCACATTTATAAGCATTACGTGGTGTCTTGCAAGCATCTTCCACTATGAAATTTAAGTGGGATATCTTTTGATAACATGGAACCTTACCGAGGCAGTCCCTTCAGACCCATCCTAGGGGAGTAAACTCCAAATACACAAGCCCAACCGCCATAATAGTTTTTTTTTTTTTTTTATCTATGCCGCGGTAACACCTGAACCCTAAAGTTTTAGGGTTAGGGCTGAGATTTGAAATTTAGATCCATGGGAGATTGTTTCTTGCTTAATTATTGGGTGTCTGAATTTATTCTGTGACATAGAGGCTGTTGGGGTCAATAAAAGATAAGTTTAGGAGGAAAAAACTTATCTAAGGACAATTCCTAAATAAACTAGGACTCTTAGTTTTACTAGGGAAAGCCACAATGCCGACAATAAGCAATGACTCCAGCATATTCGCCATCTGTCCTAGGCTGCACATGAGTAAAACCCAACGCGATCCCTGCCAACCCAGATTACTTTCTTTCGGATAAGTAAGATAAATTCTATTAATAAGAAGGGGATATTATCCTACCACCATCAGGAAGTATGCATTAACTTGCTCAGCCAACAAAGGGGAACAGTGCTATAAAGTCCTCAAAACCAGAAATAGAAAATAAAGCGAAATAATTGGTTTTTGTTCGCTGATACAAAGTGTTTAAAACATAAAAATTTTGCCATCCTCAAAGCTTTGCCGGTTTCTCTCTCCATAAGCACCATAGCACAAACAAAGGGACCATCCTGCACAATACTGATGGTAGCTAAACTGTCCCTTTCAGCATGTTAACAACTCCACCACCTTTAGAGGCATTGCCCACATAACCCCAAGAGATCGAAGAACATTAGGAAACACCTAGAAAAGTGGCTATTACAGTATGTAAAAACCAAGAAGCCTCCAAGAAAAAGCTGCCGACATAGAGATCCATTTGGGGGAGGTTTCTTGCAATTACTGAAGCATGGAAAGTTCGAAGAAGCTGGCTGTCCCGGCCAGAATAGACTGCCGTGTAAAGAGGATGATGTTGAAGAGCAGACGGGACAAACTTAGATGGAATTCCAAACTTAGATAAAATCTTTTGTTATGTTTGATCAGTTACCTGGTGCAGAGATATGAATGAGTAGTATTCCTAACCTATGGGAAGGGGGTGTTGCAGCTGTGTAAGGATAATTATTTCTCAAAGAAAAAGCAATCAAGTGGAATTAGCAGCGAATCCAACAAAAATATACAAATGGAATGGGATGCTTGTCCACCAAACTGCTAAACAAAGAATGGAGGCTTATTAATTTATTTATAGGTTACCTTATTTATATATTTATTATGTTCCCAAAGTGTATATAGGATACTTTATTCTTTTTTATAGAATATATTTTATGTAATTAGTTATCTATATTTAGTTGTGTATTTTATTACAAGTTATAAGATATATCAAGCTATTTTATGTTTGCAATGCAAATTATTTTACATATTTAGTTAATTATGTATTATATAATATAACATTAGTGTTATGTATCAATTTTCTAATCCTTATATAGGTTATAGCTTATTGATATAGTTATAAATGGAGGAGTGAATGCACAGTTACTTGAAACAGTTACGAAATTAACTTTAATTGGTTTACTATAGATCATATAAATAATACATATCATAACATAAGTTGATAGTGTTTCTTTTTAATTAAGGAATCATATCATTAACCTTATACACAATATAGTTTTCATTATACTAAATAAATGATAACACATATTGTAACTTATAACTATTACTTATTACTTATAGTTACATGTTATTATATATTTATAGTATAATATATGTACAATAACTTAGAATTATTATTTTCTTTTATCGATTGCAATAACTTATATATCATATTGTATGCCAGTAATAGACATAAAATTACAATGTATGCTATGATACATTCATAATTTATATTTAATAATATAGTATACAACTAGAACTTTTGACTTATTATGCTATCTATATATATATATTAAATGGTTCAACTTATTGCATTTATCTTATGTATTACTTTTTTATAACTATAAGTTAATTTATTTTATAAAAAGTTATATCATAAGTTAAATCAAAACTATTTGGTTGAATAGTTAAATGGTTAGAATTCTATGTAAAATTAAAATTTCTTATATTAATTGAAAGATTAAAAATCAGATTTTCCAAAAATAAAAAATCGAGCTCGAGCTCGATTCGCTCATTTATTTTTAGTCGAGCTCGAGACGAGTTCGAACAACATTAATGGTTAGCGAGCCTAGTACAAGGATATTCGAGTTCAAGCTGAGTTCGATCGAGTAAATTTGCTAATCTAGCTTGAGCACCCTTGTTCAAATTCAATTCGACTCGGTTCATTGGCAGCCCTAATCAAGATTCATTCCTGGCCACTCTTGGTTTTTTTCTTAGCTTTTAAATAAAACTATTCTATTATGTAAGAGCCTTGTCACATTCTAAAATTATCATTTGATTTGTAATATTTGAATCAAGAGTTTAGAATGGCAAAAATATTAAGAAAGCAGAGTTAAGAGTACTGTTTTTCTTTCTAAATAATCAGCCAGCAATAGGCGTAGGTTGATCTGTATTTTAGATAAAATGATTAAGGTCAGTTGCTTGAATTTATGGTGTTTAATGTTTATAATTCGAAGTGTTGCAAGCAAGTTAGTATTGTGAAACAAAGCTTAAGTTGTAGAAAACAAGCCACCGTCCATATATAGCTATTGTTACTAGATTAGAAACTTCCATCACATACATGTTTAGGACCTAAGTTGCATAATTTCATGACTGAAAACTCTTGCAGTAGCATAAATCATGCATAAGCATGTTATTATGTTTCATGCATATTAGAATACAACAGATGACTAGATAAGTGCTATAGAATTTCTATGGTACTGTAGACACCAAGATAGGTGGCTGTTGTTGTTTCCCTTGAGGACAATTTTGAGGCAAAACCTAAGTTGAATTGTCTTTCCGCTGATTCGAATCATGCACTCATAGGATGTGTACAAATTGCAGGGAAGTAATATTCGTTGACACATTGCTTGTTTTTCAGTAATATATACCTACACCATAGAAACATGTTCAAGGCCTCAAAAGGTCACCTTCTTAGACCAAGACCATATTTGTTAGAGAGACTTTTGAGTGCCGTCAAAACCTAGAAAATATTACTTAGTGCCTGCTGCCACTAAGGCACAAAAGAACCCAAATTAGTAAACCCAAAGTCGAATAAAATTTAACAATATCAATGGACAGTAATTCAGTAAGTCTAAGACTAGTAATATTAAAATCATGTTTTAGAGAACTAACAAATGTTGGACGGCTAAGTTCAAAAAACATTAAATTTGCAAACAAAGCATAGCATGACATAGACATACATTAGATCATACATAGCAAATAGGTTAGCGTGCTTGCATATTGTGATCGTTCAATGATGATTTTTTTAAGCCAAAAACTCGCAATATTTTGAGAGTTCAAAAGAGGAGATAGCAAATTTAAGCTTAGTGTTGAGAGTGGTGTTTAGGAAGGTCAAGTGATGGAAAATATTACTAAAGATTGAGTTTTTACGAATATGATTGTTAGGTGTTGACTAGAAGTTGAGTTTTGAGCCGAGGGATGATGTAAGTAGATATAATCCTACCTTTACTGCTTCAACCATTCAATTAAATGATTTCTCAAAACTGTTTTCAAGTTATTTTTTTGTGATAATAATCAAGAATTTTATTGAAGAACTCAAAAGACATAGCCCAAGTACATAAGAATTATACAAGAGAAACAGTAGATGGAAAGAGAAAAAGATACAAGAAAATTATGAAAAGCAAACCCATTAAAGTCCCGTCCAAAGAAACAATGTATTGAAAAAATGGGTATAAAATCCTTCCATTGTTCACTCTCAGTCTTCGAAATTTCTATCATTCTTTTCACTCTAAATGTACCATACTAGACAGAGGGATAATCTTTCACACTGCTGCGACTTGTGACTTGCCATTACCCTCTCCAGCTGTCTCTTTTCATGTACCTTATGTGTTATGTCCACGAGTTTATTCAAATGTTTTAGGGCTGGTTTTGATTCAGAAACCATCTCACCTCATCTCATCTCATCATTACAACTTTCTCAAATTTTCAAACAAAATATAATAAATAATTCAACTTTTTCAAATCCCAAAACAATAATAATATTAAAAAATAATATTCTAACAATATTTTATTCAACTCATCTAAAATCATCTCATCTCATCTCACTATCCAAACAAGCCCTTAATGTTGTATGCTTTTGATATGTTTATGAATATAGGAAAGAGAGAAGAAAAAATAAAGATAATGTATGAATATGCAAATATTTTTTAATTAGCTTCTTCAGAAGTCCCTTTTCATGTATTTTATGTGTTAGTTCCCTGAGTTTATTCAAATGTTTTAATGTTGTATACTTGTATGCCTCTGATATGTTATTGCTTTGAATATGTTATGAATATTCGGAAAGAATGAAAAGAAAAAAACAAGTATGGTCTGATTGCACAAAATATTATTTAATTTTTCGGCCGTATGAACAGAATGAATGTCCAATTGTACTTGTGCTTAAAAGATGTAGGCAACTACCTTGTATGATTCACAAAGTGAACATTGAGTGCACCACTGTTTGTCAAGTGTTGTCATGAGTATAATCCTTGATAGGTGATAAATTTCAGTTGTAACTGAATATAATCCTTGTGAACACCAACCCCAACGCATAGGGAGTAATCATGAGTAGGCCACCCAAGAGATTAATGAAATTTTTTTTATCCGTGTGCAAAGTTTTGATTGTGTTTCACAATATGTTTTCAAATATTTTTTTTTTATAGGTAAACGATTATAAAAGATACATCTATTCACTAAACATAAAAGATGCCGGTAACTCTTTTTACATATGATACATCTATTCACTAAATATTCTGACTCATTTTTATTTCTATGTTTTAACTACATAGATACTGTGAAGAACAAGTCCATAGGCCAACAAATCTAGAGTCAGAGTCTTTACTTCAAGAATATTTTTCAACAACTGCTTACAACACAAATAGAGACTTTATTCTTAGCACGCTACTTTCAGGTTGAAGATTGAAATTGATGTTTAAGTTTCTTTAATGACTAATAACAATGTGTTACTAATATAAGCTATTTCTTTTTCTATTTACTGAATTTTATAATCTTTGCACCATAGTATGTACGATGTGTAGCATCTTTTCCCAATCGAGAAGGGAAGAGGGTGTTACACCAACTAACGAGTAAAACCTTTTTTTTTTTTTTATAAGTAATCAAATATATATTAATAAAGATAGGCAAACCCAAGTACACAAGATGGTATACAAGAGATAAGACCTATCTAGGTCGAAGTAAGGGAAACTAGAAAATCATGAAAATTCAGGCCATTAAAGTCTAAAACAATGGCCCATAGAAATAAAGTACAGAAAAAAAGCATTCTAAGTTCCGCCGGAGACCGTTCTTGATTTTCGAAAATCCAATCGTTGCGCTCTTGCCATATACACCACATAATACAGATCGGAATCATATTCCATATCGCCTTGATTTGTTAGACTCCTCTCGGAAGTGTCCAGCTGGCCAATAAATCCACCACTGTAGCAGGCATAACAAAAGCTAACTCTATCCGCTGAAGACTTCGACCCATAAGGCTCTAGTAGTCTTGCAATGTAGCAAGAGGTGTTCCACTGTCTCTCCAGCTCTCTTACACATGCAACACCAGTCTAGTATAACTAACCAGCGCTTCCTTAGATTGTCGATAGTCAGAATCTTCCCCAACGCTGCTGTCCAAGTAAAGAAGATCGCTTTCGGAGGCGTCTTATTTCTCCAGATTCTCCTCCATGGGAACAGGATATTTGCGGCTTGGGAAAGGGACTTATAAAATGATCGAACTGAGAAAATGCCCTTACTGGAGGGAGTCCACCACATCCTATCAACCTGCTGTCTAATTGGCTTCACAGAATAAAGAAGGCTGAAAAAAGCCTCAAAGATATCCACTTCCCAATCTTGTGCCGCTCTGCTAAATGTGACGTTCCACTGCACTTGGTCACCTATTAGAAACATGAGGTCCTCTATTGACGCTTCCTGGTTGCATGCCAACTGAAAAATAGTTGGAAATGAATCCTTTAGGGCCTCATTCCCACACCATATGTCCCTCCAAAACGTAATACGAGAAACCCTCCCCAATACCAATTTGAAATGGCTACTAAAATCCCCCCACCCTTTCCTAATGTGTTTCCAAACTCCCACACCTCTAGCGACGTACACCTCTTCAGTACACCAGTCCCCCCACATGCTTCCATATTTACAATCAATCACCAACTTCCATAGGGTTTCTATCTCCTTATTATACCTCCATAGCCACTTACCAAGCAGGGCCCAATTGAAAGTTCTCAAATTTTTTATACCTAATCCACCTAACAAGAGTGGTCTACACACCTTATCCCAGCTAACCAGGTGAAATTTGAATTCATCCCCTATTCCACCCCATAGGAAATCACGATACATCTTATCAATTTAAGCCTCTACCGTGGCAAGTAATTGGAACAAAGATAGAAAATATGTAGGTAAGTTAGAAAGGATACTCTTGATAAGAGTCAAAAGGCCACCTTTCGACAAATACAGTCTTTTCCACCCTGCCAATTTCCTTCCTATCTTCTCTATGACTGAATCTCATATGGATGAGGCCCTTGCTACAGCCCCCAAAGGCAATCCCAGGTAAGTAATAGGAAGCGAGACTAACTTGCACCCAAGAGTACTAACTAGATGCCTAGTATTACTCACGTGCCCCACTGGCACTAACTCTGATTTGTCAAAATTTACTTTCAGGCCTGACGCTGTTTTGAAGCATAATAACAAAGCCTTCAATGCCCTCAATTGGTTTTGGTCTGCCTCACAGAAAATGAGCATATCATCTGCAAACAGTAAATGAAACAAAGTAATAGTGCCCCTATTGGGATCGCCAATCGGAAATCCGGTCAGAAACCAGTCCGTAACCGCCGCCGAAGTCATCCTACTCAACAAAGAGAAGTGGGGACAAAAGATCTCCTTGCCTTAGACCTCGAGAGCTGTTGAAGAAGCCGGTAGGGCATCCATTAATCAATACTGAGAATCTGGCTGTAGAAATGCACCAACTAATCCAAGTACGCCACCTAGGCCCAAATCCGCATCTCCCCAACAAATACAAGAGGAAATCCCAATTTATATGGTCATACGCCTTCTCCATATCTAACTTACAAATAATACTTGTGGAGCCAGCCTTTAATTTGCTATCCAAGCCCTCGTTCGCTATAAGGACTGAATCCAAAATTTATCGCCCCCTAACAAATGCATTTTGTGGTTTAGAAATGATCTTGCCCAACACAGACCCCAGTCTATTAGCAAGAACCTTGGATATAATTTTATACACCCCATTCACCAAGCTAATGGGTCAAAAGTCCTTAACCTCCACCGTTCCAATCTTTTTTGAAATCAACGCAATAAAAGTAGCATTTAGGCATTTCTCAAACTTTCCAACCAAGGATACTTCCTGGAACACCTTCATAATGTCCACTTTCACCACCTCCCAGCAAGATTGGAAAAAACCCATCGAGAAACCATCTGGGCCTGGAGCTTTATCTTTACCCATGCGTTTGACTACATCATATACTTCCTCCTCCTCAAAAGGCCTCTCCAACCAAGATGCTTCCTGAGGCTCAATAGTGTCAAAAACAAGACCATCCAGCTTTGGTCTCCATCCATCACATTCTGTTAGCAATTTTTCATAGAAATCCACCACATGGTCACAAATCAAAGGGGCCTCCTTACATTCCATACCATTAATATTTAGCGTTTCAATAGTATTAGTTCTTCTATGAGAGTTAGCAATTCTATGGAAGAACTTAGTACTCCGGTCCACTTCTTTCAGCCACAAAGCTCTCGACTTCTGGTGCCAAGAAATCTCCTCTAGGGAAAGTATTCTTTCTAATTCTGCAACCAACTCTGACTTGCGCAATAACTCTTCTGGTGAAAGGGCTCTAGTTTGCAGTATATGCTCAAGCTGTTGCAACTCCTCCACCATGGTGTTTTTTTTTTTTTGTTCCCCTATATCTCCAAAGGATTGTGAATTCCAAAGTTTAAGGTCATTTTTCAAAACTTTTAACTTACAGGCTAGGATGTATGAGGGGTTCCCATGGAACTGATAAGAAGACCACCATTGCCTAACCTTATCTACAAAACCTTCACTTTTCAACCACATATTTTCAAACTTGAAGTATCGACGCCCGCCACTTTGAATGCCACCACAATCCAACAATATAGGAAAATGATCTGAGCAAAGGTGTGGCAGCCTTTTTTGACACACTTCCGGAAAGTGCACCTCCCACTCCGGTGAGATTAGGAATCTATCTAGCTGGGACCATGAATGATTATTCGACCAAGTGAAGGAACCCCCCAATAGAAGAATATCCAGCAAGTTTAAGTCAAAAATACAATCTGAGAACTCTGTCATTGCTGGGAGCAGCCTACTCTCACCCAATCGTTCACTAGGAAACTAATGACATTAAAATCCCCTCCTATACACCAAGGAAGCTCCCACCAGCTATGTAACCCAGCCAGTTCCTCCCATAAGATACGTCTATCGTTGTCTACATTTGAACCGTATAAACCTGCAAAAGCCCACACAAAATTATTTGATACACTCTTAAAAGAGCATGCCACTGTATACTCCCCCACAAACTCCTCCATTTTTTCCACAACTCTTTTATCCCACATCACTAAGATTCTACCCGAAGCCCCATTCGAAGCTAGATAAGCCCAATCTGTGTAACTGCAACTCCAAATACTTCGAATTAATCTTCTAGACACACTTTTTAGTTTAGTTTCTCGTAAACAAACTATGTCCACCCTCCATTCTCGCAACAAGTTTTTTATGCGAAACCTCTTATTCGCCTCATTTAACCCGCGGACATTCCAAGATACAATTTTCAGCTTCATAAAGAATAAGCGAGCCCCTTCCCTTTAAATCTTTCACGACTTGAGCTTCCTTCATAATTCAAAGACCAAGCTAGGCGATTGAGCTCCTACTGTTTTTTTTACCCTGATTTCTTAGACTGTGTATGACCCACTTCAATTGTAGTAAGTAGAGCCATAAACTGCTCTTCATATCCCACACATTCCATACCTATCCAATGATGCAAATCCTTCATCTTTTGAAACACCCAATCCGAAGCATTCAACTCATATGGTAACAAACAGTTTAACAGGATAGGCTCCCCTTCACTGAAGCCCACTGCCTATTAGGACTCATCCCTTTTTCTTCCTCCCCAAATAAATTTCTGCCCTCCCATTCAACCAAAGCATTACTAGTAGGTGATTGAGTCTCAGGGACCATCATTACCTCCGCCCCTGCCCCCTCAACCCCTGGATCTTGAGCTTCAGTACTGGGACTTCCCGCCACTATACAATCAAGGTGATCCTCGAGTTGGCCATGAACCTCCGTCTGGGGAGGAGACCCTCCCACCATATGTATCGGCACTTTCTGGCTAGCAGAAACCACAGCAGTGTCGCACAGTGACAAAGACTCCACCTCCTCCACCATCGGCACTTTCTAGCTTACCGTAAGCCCCCCCATTGCAAGCTCTTCGTAGGGAGAAACCCTACAGCTCTGATCGTCCGTTAATGGCAGTGGAACTGCCAACAATTTTGTGGCTGTCGCTTTACCGGCAGTCGTCGGAGAGCACTGGAAAAGACCCCGAGACATTCCTTTTCCCAATGGGTGCTCAAACGGACCGGCTGAGTAGGCATTTAAATCTCCTTCAACGCACCGTTTTATTACAAGTTTGCCTGCAAATCTTCAACCTTTTTCTGCATCTCCATTACTACCCGCAATAGACTTTCCTTATCGAGACCAACAATTTCACTATCAGCCCCCTCCAATCTCTGACCCACTACCTCTAACTCTACTAACCCAGACTGCAGCAGCGCCTCTCCTCTACCTCTGACGAGTTGATGGGATGGGTCCAAAGCCCTTGGCTTTTTGACAACATCCAGATACAAGGCTGGTCTTCCTACGGTGGTTACACCTGCAGCTACCGACGTCGTAGCTGCCATAGAACCAGCTGCAAGGCTGGTCTTCCTCAACACCTCCATCAGTTTTCTCCACCCGTTCCCATCTCTCCCTTCAGGAATGAGGATACTGTTTCTCCGTCCCCCCATTCTGAACTCCACCAACGACATGAATGCACCTTGGGAGTTAACACACCTTTGGGCTATGAGGCCCCTGTCCCCATCTCTGTGAGCTGAATAAAACTCCCTGTTTCCCCACCTTCAAGCAGTCCTCCAAAGTGTTGGTAAACCACTGTGCTGAGGCTAGCTGCAGGTGAAGACTTCTCACTAACTTCCACCCCCTCTCTGTGATAATCACCCAGCGCCCATTTCTAGCTACCTCAAAAAGCTTACGATTGATAGCAACAATTTTCTGCATGCTTAAATGCCTACTCAAACTTGCATTAGAACCTTCATTCAACCTCCCATGCACAGCATCACCAGCCAGAAACGAAAACTTTACCATTTGATTCAGCCAGCTTGTAGTGGCTTTTTCATAGAATTATAATTAATGGAGCCACCAGATTTAAACATTGGATAAACTGAACTAGACATGCTCTTGAGCTTCAGGCTCAATTATGAAGTTGAATGCAATAAGCTATTGGCCTTGTAGACACCAAAAAATCATATATAATCTAAAGCTTTAAACTTAGGTTTGGGGTGACCAAGGCTGGACCTCTCCAGCCATTTCAGCTTCGATTTCCAACTCCTAATGCTTGGTATATCAAATGTAAGATTACTACACTCATCTCCAAGTGTAGTTGAAATATTCTGAGCATTCTTAATTTCATTTGCCCTTGAAACAGGCTAAGAATGTATGAAATCCATATGTAATATCCCAGTCCCACATAGGAATATTAATAACACATATAGAGACCAACTAAGTTATAAAGGTAGTCATGAATGCTAAATCACATTGGCTACTTAATAGGGGAAAATAGACTATAATTGATTCTAGAGAAGTTTCAAATTGACTAGTATTTTGGGGATTATAATATAGATACTGCTAACACTTTTCCCAGGTTGCTACACATTCTAAATCTAAAAGACGTGAAATTATTAACTTTTTAAGCTCATAATTTCTATCTTATCTAATGTTTGGCATTCAATACCTACTTCAGGATTGCATGGAATCAGCTGTCCGTGAAAATGACAGCTTTTAAGTTTGCAACCCCATCAAAGGGCGTCAAATACACACCAAATATTAATTAAATGGAAAGATTCTATCTCACGAACACAAGTCAGCCACATAAGGAAAATACTTATTCCTTCTGAGATTTCAAAGTCAATTCAAATTATTACTCACTCAGAAAATTTCATACAATTTAAAAGTTTTCTGATAAAGAAATAGACTTCGTATGTACTAGTTTTCAGAAGCATTTTTTTTATATAGCCAGTCAAGATTTTTCCTCATAAAGGAAATAGGCATAGCCCATGTACACAGGACGTATACAAGAGAAATACCAGGCTAGGATTTAACTAGTTTTCATAAGCATTAAAAAATATACATCTCTAAGTCTAAGATTTGCCAGAGGAAAAGCAGTTAAAATGGCTAAATGCAATCCCAAACAGCAAGGGAGATGAAAATGAAATGTAATTCAAGAAGATCAAGCTCCTACGTTTGAATGACAGAATATTCTTAAAAACTATGAAACTTGGCAAATAATAAATGAGGAAAATTTGCCTCACCTTTTCACTGGTTAAAAAATTAAATCATCACCTAGTTGTTTAGAGTAGTCAAATTGTCAAGAGAATGAAGAGCTAGGAAATCTAGAAGATTTCTACATGTATGGTTGGATTGTAAAGGAAGAGGCAGAATTATACCACCATACATAACTACAATCTTGTACTCATAAAATTATCAACAGAATCCAAAGGAAACCAAAAGCACAGACAATTTGGACTATTGGATATGGGAAGAGCATGCTTGAATTATATCTGCCTGCATAAACTAACCGTTCATTCACAATGTGGAGTATTGGATAAAATGGACCAGCAAGCATAGCAAGAAAACGTATATTAGGCTCAGCAGAATCAGAAAGGCTTGTAAGGTCTGCCTGCAAAGATGTAAGACATAACACTCATCAATATGATAGCAACCAGGAAAGAATATGGAATGAAAAAGAAAAAAAGAAAACTAAAGCTCCATATATTTGGTAAGAAATGTTTTTGAGAGAATTTTTCCAACACTCATCAATATGATAGCAACCAGGAAAGAATATGGAATGAAAAAGAAAAAAAGAAAACTAAAGCTCCATATATTTGGTAAGAAATGTTTTTGAGAAAATTTTTCCATGTTTTCCAATGATTGGTACTTCTGAAATATTAATTAACTAAAAATATTTTCCTTGTCAACTGAAACAAGGACCTAAAATGGCAGAAAAATTACTTGCACTGTGTTGAAAAGTGACTTACACTTTAACAACACATAAGTCATTTCTTGTAAACACAGCCCTCAGCCTCCTCTCTTATTTATTTATTCTTTTTTATACTTAAAACTGTTCTCTCTTTTCGCTCTTATTTATTTATTCTTTATTATCCTCACTCCTTCCAGCCATTGCCTGCCCTGCTCACTCCAAAGTTCCTTTCTCTACCCTCCCCATCCTCAGTCCTCTGCATGGCCACCACCATATCTCTTATCCCCTCTTGCCTTGCTTTTTGTACCTTGCTACTGCCTGCAATCTCCAACCCAACATCCCCAACTCTTTAGGAAAAGAAAATTGTTAGCTCATTGGCTTCAGTGTTACTAGTTTCTGTGGGCATTTACATTGAGTTTTTTATGAAACAAACAGTGAAAAGTCATTTTCAGGGTTTAATGCAAACAGAAAATGAAATATTGTATGTTGAAGAAAATGATACCTTAGGGAAAATAATATAGATCATGAACTAATCTGCAATAAACATATACCTCAAGTTGTGGAAGGAACACAAGCAACCGATCTGTCAGGTCTTTAAGCAACTACAAACTAACGACCATTAGTTGGCAAATAAATGATATAATATATGCAATTGAGTGCACATCAGAACATAATAGAAGACATTAACGACTAGTCCACCTGAAGATGCATATCATGAGCATCTTGTTTGTGTGATATGATTTGAGGCAACAAGTAATTAACAACTGGTTGAAATTCAGGATCAAGACCAGTGACCGAAACACCAATCAGCTGCAAGGCCAGAATAATGGAAACAATTTTAGTGCCATAAGCTGAGACCAGACATCAAAAGACAAGTTGCAAGAGTTTATAAGTTATGGGACAAGATAAACATTTTATTTCTCAAGTACTAAAATTATTATCACGCATAAAAGGTGCAATCCAAGTACAAAGGATGTGTACAAAGTGATGCAGCTCACATCACTATTATAGGCATGGACGAGCTTATGTGTAGCAAGGAGTGTTGGAAGGATGAAAATCACACAGGGCAAAGGAAAAGGACCTAACAGAGAAGTTTGTCAAATTCTCGTTGTAGGTTCAGTCAAGCCAACCTTCACAAAGAATTCGCCCGACCCTTGCTCAAGGCATGGCTGAGCAAGACTGCTATTTTAGGTGTACTCAGAGCAAGATTTGTGAGTAAGTTCACAAGACACACAGTGAAAACCTTGAACGGGCAAACTTACCAGGATCATCTTCATTTCAACAGAACTTCGAGACTAGTTAGGAATTTTAGTCATAACTGGATTGTAATAGTTATTTAATATTTAGGGTTTTGCAAAACTAGACTCATTGCTATTCTAATGTTTTCAGTTTTAGAAGCTCAAAAGAGAGTTTTCTTCATTCCTTGCAATTTTAGAGTGGATTTGTTTAAAATTACAGAAGAGTTGTGCAATCTTGGATTCAGTTTCTACAATGTCAGCTATGTTTGTAGTGTCAGATCTAACCTATACGCTGCATCAACAAGTGATTCACCTGATTAGAAAGACAAAAAGATATAATTAAGTTAAATAAATTAAGCCCATTGAAATGTATGGAAGCTGTTCAAGAGGGGAGAGTATTGAGGAAAAAATCTTGAACTGCTACATTGAAACTTCACAATCATCAAAATATTTTTCGTTCCTTTCCATCCAAACACACTATATGAGGCAAGTAGGGATAATTTTCCACACTGCTGCAATTTGTTGGCCACATAGTTGCCTCAATGGGACAAAAAGTTCCACTATTCTTTTGGGCATGACCAAATCAAAACCAACTCAGCTGAAAAAATCACTATATAAATCACTATCCAACTCGGAATGGAGTAAGAGATAATCTACTTAATCCCCATCATAACAATGTGTCTTTACCCCAAATTATCCAAGGTGAGAATCTTCCCCGAAGAGACTATCTATACAGACAACGCAGATCTCATAGGTACCTTAATCCACCAAACAAGGAAATGGGTTTATTGTCACAAGTAATAATAAGGACATTATAAAAAGAGCAAACCTTGGATATCTGTTTTCTAGAAGAGGCCCAAAGGAGCATGTCGCCACCTACTTGTCTCAAACTAGTGGAATATAGTAGATTAAAGAATGTAGTAAAGGTTTTTATAATCAATTGATGTTTTATGTGTAAAAGAGAAGGAGAATCGGTGGATCATCTTCTTCTTCACAGCAATGTGGTTAAGGCTTTATGGGATGAAATCTTTACTAGGTTTGGTATCGCATGGGTAATGCCTAAGAGGGTAGTAGATTTATTGTCATGCTGGAGAGGTATTTAGAGCATTGGCAATGGCCATTGCCAAGTCCAACTCCAAATTTTAACTTTTTTTTTTAGTTAAAATTCCAGCATTGCACTAGCCAAAGGGATATTTGTGGAATTTTGAGCTACAATAATTTAGGGCCCCTAATCATATTTGGAGAGTCACTATAGAAGGACCAAACAAAATATTAAATTTTAATATTAATAAAAGTGACTTTACAAAAAATTAATTTTTTTTTAAATATCATTAAAATATATAACATTATATTACTATTTTGACTTTCAAATGGCTAGCCCAATGTGAATTAAACTCTCCAAAAGTTTTGGCTATAGCCAAAATCTCAAATTCTAGACAAAATTTAGACTTAACAATGGCTAGACCATTGCCAATGCTCTCAAGGCAATCATCAAATCACGGCCTGTTTGGAAGATGGTGCCTCTATGTTTAATGTGGTGAACTTAGAACAAGAGGAATGGTCGCTGTTTTGATAATAGGGAACGTTCAATGGGAGGGTTCAGGGAATTTTTTTTTCAAGCATTGTTTTGGGCTTCGACTATTGTATTGAATGGGACTAGTTTTAAAGACTTTTATGCTGTTTTTCACAGCGCTTAGCTTGTAATTAGGTTCATCTCTTGTATACTTCATGTGTACTTGGGCCTTGCCTACTTATGTGGATTAATAAAATTCTTCTTAATCAAAAAAAAAAAATATGAACCACTCAGATGGAGCTAACATTCTACCAAGGGAAGTCACCAAATATCTCCAAATGGCACACCAAAGAAGCATTCTTAGCAGGAGCAATATTAATCTAACCACCCAAGGACGCCCGAACCACATCTACCCATCCTCCAAAAGTACATTACAATTGGAGCTCCTTGAAATCTATAAAGGCCAAGAATTTTTCCTTCCCAAGCAATGTGGGATCCCTCTCATCACCCTTCTACACTTGAGTATTACAATTATACACGTCCAAGAAAAATTCCTTGAGATTCCTAGCACCATACCACACATCATGCTAAAATCTAATACGAGTACAATCTCCCACTTCAAATATGACACAATTAAAAAATTCTTCAACCCTTTTCTTACGGTCTTCCATACTCCTACCCCCAAAAGGTCCTGGTACCTTCTTAGAACGCCACCCACCCACACATCCATATTTTGATTCTACAACTACCTCTACAATGCTTATCTTTCATTATAATAATGTGAAGCCACTTCCCGAATAGTACCCAATTGAACAATAGCAGGTTCCGAACTCCAAAACCACCCTCCATGATCGAGAACATAATTTGTCCTAGTTTTTTTTTTTTTTTTTTTATAAGTAAGAAAAATAACCTGCACTATACCAAGTGAATAGGAATTGCAAGTTTGAAAAGTCTTAATGCCTGACGGTTACTGTATGAATAGAAATTATTATCTGATAAGCTGAAACAGAATCATCAACATAAAGCATAATGTCACTGCAATATAGACAAGAAAGGACAAGCAATACTCCTACATTACCTGAATAAAGAAAATAGCTATGGGATTTCCCCGCAAACAAGATATTCGCACATAGCGACATGGGGTGTAGTTCATGGGGTACACCATGTCACGTCGAGGTGCTTCACAGCGCGGGCGAACTTTAACAAATGTCTCTGGCTGGAAAGAAAAAGTGGATCACCAGATCAAACAACCTCAATGTTAGACAATCAGGCCCTTCTATTCACAGACAATTTATACTAAGGTACTTTCAAACGAGTGATTGAACATGAAATGATAGTTTTCGTATCACATATACCACAACGTATTCTCATATATTTTTCCTTTTGCTTTTAATGTGAAGGATAAATGCCACATCACAAGTAAGCTTCATGATGTGTGAAATAAATACCACATATAAAAATTGGATCAAGCGCAAGTTCAAACACAATTTTGTGAAAAAAAAAATAAGCTCAGACAATCTGAAAACATCGACTAACTGAAATTTGAAGCACCTAACCTTGTAACGCAAGCCAACTGCAATTTCCCATTCAAGCACAGACTTGTTATAAATCCGTACATGTGATAGCAGGCAAGGTTCCTGCAGAGAAGTAGAAGAAATATCTTTAAAAATGTTAATGAATATATTAATTCCTACACAAATATTACTGAAAATCAATCACGAAACTAAAGCAAATAACGGAACTTAATCCGGTGCATGAAATTCAAGTACAGAAATTAGAAACCCGTAAAAGCCAGAAATGAATATATATATATATAGAGAGAGAGAGAGAGAGAGAGAGAGAGTTGGGTAAGGAAAGGTACGTCGAGTTCAAGTAAAATCCACTCTTTGGTGTTGGTGCCGCTGGACCAGTGGGTGCGGAGGTCGGAATCGAGGACGTGTGTAGCCTTCTGAGACGGCGACTCCCTCGATGTGGCTTTCACCTTGTAGGGCAGAGGTTTCACCCGGGGCTCCAACTCCATTTCCATGCCTCTCGCTCTACCCTTCTCTGTCTAACTCTCTATCTACGCTATATGTTTGATTTGATTTAGGGGCTTTAGCATTAGAATTGGTTTCGCTAAACAGAAGAACTAAAACCGGTTGGGTGTCAATTTCACTTTTACACCGTGGTAAAATTGTAAGATTGGCCTTGCACTAATTTATTTTTATTATTTTAAATTAAAGTTAGAAGTTAAATAAAATATTATTAAAATATATTTTTTTAATATTATTTTTATCTTAAAATTTAAAAAAATTAAATTTTTTATTTTATTTTATATAAAAATTTAAAATTATAATAATTAAACGAAATGAGTAAAAATTATAAAAATAAACGAAGCGGAGTTGTTTCCTTTCAAAACCCATTTCAACCCGTCTCAACTCATCTCATTTTCATCATTATAACTTTTCTAAATTCTTATACAAAATATAATAATATTTTTTTTTTCAAATTTCAAAAAAGTCTTTCTAAATTTCTACATTAAAATATAATAAACATTCTTACTTTTTCAAATCCCAAAACAATCTTTTCAAATTTTCGCACTAAATATTCTTACTTTTTCAAATCCCAAAACAACATTCTTAAATTCCTACATAAAATATAATAAATAATTTAACTTTTTCAAATTTTAAAATAATAATAATATTAAAAACTAATATTCATAAAATATCTTATTTTACTATTCACAAACCATCTCAACTCTCCTTTCAATCCAAACTGCAAACTTACGGTGGGCATCTATTCTCCCATCTCTCCTCTCCCTTTTATCTTCCAAAAACACCGAAGCTCTCCCCAAAAAATGGCAGAAAACTATATTCTCACAAGTTTGAACTCTATCTATTTATATCTCTCATCAAGCCTGAGTTGGCTGTTCTCTTCCTTTCTCGTCTCTCAGACTTCAGTCGCTCTCTCTCTCTCTCACACATCTCAAGTCCGTCACAGACTGTCTCCCCTTCAAGAGTTCGATCTTTCATTTCTACAGCTCTAATTCCAAAACCCACTTGCAAAAATCCAATATTAAGCAAGCCAGGAACTAACAATCTTTACTTTCTTAGAAATTTGCCAACAATTTCTAGGAAACCCGAAATCCAATTAGACCACCCTAAATCAAAACCAATTTGGAGAAATCTCAAAGCTTGGAGCTCAACCAACGGTTCCAAAATGCCAAAGTGAAAATTTTCCTTTATAACACAAAGGGATTCCTAAATAACCAGAAATCTTAGGATAGGTTTGAGAGGTGAGATGATAAATTTGTGTTTTATTTTAAAGTTTAAAATATTATTTTTTAGTTTTGAGATTTGAAAAAATTGAATTGAAATTTGAAAAAGTTATATTGGGATTTGAAAAAGTTCAATTGTTTATTATATTTTGTATAGAGATTTGAAAAAGTGTAATGATGAGATGAGATGAAGATGAGAAATCTCATCTTGTCTTTGCCCCCAAACCTATCCTTAGTCTAATTTTGTCATCTTTAAATTTTCGTTTGGATGCTAAGAAATTGTATTTATGCCTAGATGGTGAGAAAACATGGGATCTATTTCTGTTTGGCTATTGAGAAAATGTGGGATCTTAAGTTTAATTTTTGTTTTCTTATTTCCATTAGCCCTTAGATTCGACAACTGCTGCTCTAATTTATCAAGTTTTACTGCATGTTTGGGATTGTGGTGGAAAATATAGTTTATAACTTTAAAACTTATAGCTTATAACTTAAATAATAAGTCATGTACTTCTACTGCTTGTTAAATATGTATCTAAAGTACTTTTTAAGTTAGTTACATGAATTTTTTAAAAATATAGATTTATTTCCATGAGCTTTTCGATAAAAACTTCAATTTGGTACTTTTTCAAAAAGTAGACTTTCAGCTTTTGTAGGTGCTTAAAGCACTTTTTATAAATTTACCAAGCATATCATTTTTTCTTTAAAAAAGCTTTTAAGCAGTTAAAAATACTTTTTAAGCTTTCAAACTCAATCTCAAACAAGCTCTTAATCTGCACTTATGTAAATGAGAGATCGTATTCTAGACGGAGAGAAAGAAAGTGATAGAGAGTGGGGGGAGGGAGGGAGAGAAAGAGGGGGAAAAAGCTGTTGAAAAAAAAAAAGTGGTAATTAGATTTTACCCCCTCGAACTTTCACTCAATTCACAATGTGCCATCGAAACTAATAATTGCATCAAAGTGGACTTGCTTACTTTCAAAACTTATCAGTCCCCCCTTCTGTCTACCAGCAGCGTCAAATGTAACAGAAAGTGTCACCACGTGCTGCTCATGTGCATAACATTCACTGTAAAGATGTAATTTTTATCCAATTTATTCTCATTGACCATATAAAATATGAAATAATATCTGTTATCAATTAATAATAAATCATACATGAATAACTATATATAAAATTATTTGATACCAAAGTTACAAGCAAGTATAAATAATCTATGTACAAAATGATATTATTTGATATTCATGCACTATAATCTATGCACACAATGAGAATTTTTTATTTTAGATAAAATTTTAAAATATTATATTTTAATATTATTATTGTTTTGGAATTTGAAAAAGTTAAATTGAAATTTAAAAAAATTAAATTGTTTATTATTTTTTATATGAAAATTTGAAAAAGTTGTAATGATGAAGCGATATAAGATGAACATTTTGTGTTTGAACTTAATTACCAAACCTAATCTAGAGTTAGAGAGATTGGTGAAACAATTAAGTACGTAGCATGGAGTCCGTTGCATGAGCTTCCTATTTTAGCTGTCTATATAGGACAAGATTTACTTCTTTTGGAGATGAAGAAGAACAAAAGAAGACGAAAGAAATTCTCCATGTTGAGACGCCTAAAACATCAAATGATTCAAGCAACAAAGTACAACCAAATAGTTTGTTCATTGCCTAATGGGCGGTAGACTGAATATAATAGGTTGCCCTTTTGAAAAGATTAAGTACAACTCAAAATGATGCATGGCTCCTACGACAGAGACAAGCTTCCGTTCTCAGGGTTCGGGTGGGATTGGCTCTTCTTCCTTGGGCATCACTCCTTGTTCTAACTCTGCATCAAAATCTATGGTTCCAAGGATGAAACTATATGTAGGTTATAGGCAGTTACGACAAAAACTACTAATGATAGATAATACTCATGAATATGCAATGGACAGTTTCATGTAAATACTGAAGTGACACATTTGCATATTATTGGCTAGAAATCACCCTTTTAGTGAAATACATATAAATATAAATAAAAATATAAATATATTTATATGTATAAGCATGGCGAGGAATCACCCTTAACTCCAATAGATCAAATCATAAAAGCATACAGATGCTAATAAAATCATACATATAAGCATGGTGAGAACTCACCCTTAGTTCCAAAGGCACAATCATCATCACATAGATCATCATCAAATAGATATTCGTCACATAGACATACGTCGCCTAATGGGCAAATAGGGGATGAGCTGTTCCACCGTTCAAAATCGAGGAAGTCCCTTATATCCGACCGACATGGTGCAAGTAAGTTCCCTTGGACCCCAACACAAGAAAACTCTCACATAGAGATAACATGTTGCATTGGGAAGACATCTATATGGCCAACCAACTCGAAGACACTA
Source organism: Pterocarya stenoptera (assembly GCA_003123785.1). Taxonomy (NCBI): domain Eukaryota; kingdom Viridiplantae; phylum Streptophyta; class Magnoliopsida; order Fagales; family Juglandaceae; genus Pterocarya; species Pterocarya stenoptera. The sequence goes on along the minus strand of QEOT01124135.1, from coordinate 78,678 downwards.
ACATGTTATACGCTAAGGGATTCTACATCTCGACTATTAGGTGAGGCTAACATGATACTGTTCCACCCCAATCATTCACGAGGACTCCCTCTACCTATATGAAACTCATGGCGACATTTTGTAGGAATGGTCCAGAAAACTCTATCCTACTCCATTATTGTTAACGCACGTCTCTCCCTTTATATGAGGTGATAGTTTTATCATAAATCAGCGAAAGCAATAAACATATTCAAAGTATCTGAAAATTGAAAGTAAACAAAAGATAAACATAGTGATCAAAACAGGTTTATTCATGTTCAGAAATGGGAAGGTTATAGACCATACAAATTTCTTTTACATACAACATTCACCCCCACATTTCTCAATATTGTCTTAAAGGCAAGCCTTCCTCACAACGCCAAGTTCACTATTTCACTATGCCGCTCATTCCTTGCTCTTTTGAAGAAGCTGGGTCCATGAGTTCTCAGGTGTTTAGGATCTCAAAAGAAAGATTTTGTCCCACGTCCAAGTTCCTTTTTATAGGGCGTGACTATCAGTCGTCCTTCTAACATATTTCTAACTCCAAGTATGCTTGTATAGGAGTCCTTTAGCTTTGTCTGTCATAATGTAGGATGACAAAGACAAATGACCAAGGCATGGTTCAGACTTCCTTACAGCCTGCCAACTCCTCTGTCCTTCCTTCAATAAGGGTCTTCCAAGTGGCATTGGGTCATACCTTTGGGTTCAAATGATGTGACACTTCGGGTGGAGTGTGGGCTTCTATATACGACACTACCACTCTTTTTAGCATTTTTCGTATTGTTCTAGAAAGCTCCTATGTCTACTCCAGTCTATCCTAGACCGTTGCTTGCTTGGGCAAGAAGCTCTTGTCTCATTAGAGCCACCAACTCTTCAGCTCCTCGTTCTCGCCTTCACTATGGACAACTTTTCTAGCTCACGTACCATAAGGCAAGATGCTCATCTCCACCTCATGCTGGGATATATCTGCTAGGCCTTACACAAGGTGCTTGCTCATACTCCAGTTGAACTAATTGCACTTTGCAGCGCCCGCATCTAGTTTCTTCATCAAACCAATGGTGTGTCTCTTATCTTTCTTTTCACTCAACTCAATTAATGGTCTGTCCCCTTGCACTGGCGGCCTTCACAAGATGTTTCTTACAACAATTTTTCTGCAAGCTCCGCTCCCAATACTTGTTCAAACACAAATTTATTTAGAAGATTTCCTATACTGGATAAATCGATACTCATGGAATGTCTGAGGTTTTCAAAGAAGCATACTCGTATCTATAGGCAAGGTCCTTTGAAGCGATAGGGTTTGTCACAGCCCAAGGAAGGAACTGAGCAATGAGCGAGAAGGCCATGGGCCATGGGCCAATGTTTATTTTCCTATTATGTTATTAGTTGCTTTTATTTACTTTGGGTTGTAGCAGATATTGGACCTTAGCATGTAACGTTCCTTTGCATTTAATTTTCACGTTGTCTAGCTAGACAATATGGGAATCACTATTTAAGGAGCACTTCCCTACTCAATGCTTTTATCGAAAATATACTAGAATTTTATGCTTTCTTCTCTATTCTTCTTCTTCTTCTTTGCACGATGTACTCCCCTTGAAGTGATTCTTAATATATTATTATCAAGCATTTGGGGTGTGTTATAGATTTCTCGATCACATTTGTGATGAATTTTGGTTAAAATGTTTTATACATAAGATATATTGAACTAGACCACAATGATTAAAATTTTTATAATTCTATTATCAATTGAACTTTTTACTTACATTCCCTTGAAGCAAAAATTTCTTAATCTTATAAAGTTATTGAACAAAACTATCAAGTTCATGTCACTTTGATATATCATATAGTGAGACTTTCAATGGTTATCACATAGTAAAATTGTGTAAACATTAATTATGATAAGAAAACCATAGTCATATAAGACGAAAACACTCCATATAAGCAAACTAACGAGATTAACCATCATTACTTGTCCTGCATTTTGTAAGTATTTCTAAATTATTATTATTTTTTTGAAAAATAATAATGTACAATTTTGTTTAGAAAAAAGATTAATTTTTATTGAGCATGCTTGCTTATTACAATAGAAAGAATATAAATACGTTCCTCGTCAATATTAACAATATCCCTAGAAATAATTAGAGCAACCATAGATTTGGCAATAAGATTCTATCCAAAATTTTGAAATCTGTTTCGGTGGCCATTTTGGTTGAGGTATTGGAACGAAATATTTAGATTCTAGTACGTTTTGGTGTACTATTTTTGTATAGACATTAAATAGATAAATTATATATATAAACTATATTCATCATTACAAGTCTTAAAAACATACATAGCTAAGAAAGTCAATAATACTTCTTAATATAAGTCTTAAAAACAAACATATATGTAAAACTTGTCTAAATTCTCAATCCAATTGTTAAAAAAAATAATCATTCATTTACATCAACAAGACAATAAGAATCTAGATCATAAGATTAATGTATACCAATTATTGTCGTTCATAAACTCTAGTCTACATTAACCAAGTACTCAGGAAAAAATAAAAAATAAAAAAAATAAACTCAATATTAGAAAACAAATAATGACATGATTATAACTATTTTATAATTCAATCAATCATGTGATAGTGCCACACACTGGACATGCTGTAGATGGAAAAAATGTTTTGGCCTTTTGGAAATTTCTAGAAGGAGTCTCGGGAAGGGGGAGATCAAAAACTGGGTTAGTAAATGGGGGCATAAAAATACCATTTTGTCTCTCATTTTTCAACTAATTTACAAAAGGACTATTAATTCAACTTCATTCAGGCGTCCAACTTAATTTCAGCCCGAAAATATCCATTTCGGCTGAAATAGTTGGGATTTGCGCCGATACGGAACAATGGCCTACCTCGTGCTAGTTAATGTTCTGTTGCAAAAAATTCTGGCTGGAACGGAATGAATTTCAAAACTTTGATTCTATCAACTCTCTTAGTGCCCAAAATTTGTCCTTCATGATCATGTACTACTACCTCATTACCAACTTTGGTACTAGTTTTGTCTATTGCAGCATCTCAATTAAATATTCTTTTTAAGCCATTTGGAGGAGCTTCCAAAGATTGGCTTGAATCAGTGTTGTTCATTGCTGCAACATATGCCTTTTGGAGTAAATCCTAGTACTCACATTGTGATTGTTTAGCCTCAGACACTAACCGACTAGGTTGACTGAAATCCCTACCATGGACAGAAGTGTTCCAACTCATCCATATCTTTTGAGATTCCTTAATCATCTCTTCAACCATAATCTATAAACAGAAACATGTCTTCTAGGACACCTATAAATGAGTCTTTCATGATTTTTTCACTTTTGGATCTACCTAAATCAGCATTGACCCCCTATATAGCATGCTCAGTGGATTCAAGCTCACTAAGAAAATTGGACAATGGGACTATTTACAACCTTTCTCCTTTAGCGGTTCGGCCTTTCTCCTCTAGAGAAAATTCTTTGCTACATTAGAAATTCTTACGTGCCAAATCTTAGTCCATATCCATTTGTATTAGTGCTGCCTAAAGATTATCCCCTTACTCAATCCATTAGATATTCCTGCAGGTATGTAGGTAGAGGTGTAACTGGTATGGTTTGGTCCAATTTTGGACATATTATATAACTAAACTGGTATTGAGAATTAGAGAACTGTTACCGGACCGATTCATCATTGAAATCGAAACTTTCGGTTTTACCACTTTCAGACCAGTTCGGTCTTGTTTTTCCGGGGTAGTGGTGTTTAATTTATTTACATACTATAGTATCTAATTCTATATTATTTTCTATTGTCTAACTTATTTCTATATTTGGTTATATATGTTAGTGATAATATGATGGTTACATATACAAAAACTATTCGTTTATTTATATTATAATATACGTACATTATTTTATAATAATTAATACATATTCGTATAATATTGAATTTAATTATACTACTATAGTCTATATAAGTTAGACTATACACTTCTAATATGAGTATATATGATCAAATTTGTAGAAATGTATCTATTAGAAAGAATATATATTATAATTTATTATGCCATAAAATGTATTTATCCTTGATAATAAGGTTAATTTTATGTTATATCAAATTTTATATAAATCTTATGTTATTGGATTATTATACATGAATACTAAGATTTTAAAATTTCATTTTATATGTTAATGACGTGTTTTATAAGTCTTTGAGCCAGGTTCCAGCAACTCGGATCTTCAAAGATGGACATGCAAAAACGAAGAAGAAAGAAGCTGGAAAATGGCAGTCTTGGGGTCAGGGAATCTCTGATGCTAAAGTCAGTAGAGTATTTTGAAAGTTTATAAATAATAAGAGAGTCTAGAGAGCTTTTTCATACCTGAAAATTGCTATTTATACTAGGAGTTTGGGGGAACAGATCGTGCCTGGTCCCATGGGACGTACATCCTCACTACCGTTCCCTTTGTCGAGGTCTTTTAATGTAACATGATTTTGCGACAACGTTATTAATGTAACGTGTTGTTTGGATAGTGATGCCATTAATGCAGCATGGTTTCCCGATTTGCCTTACTTTGCTGGTGCATTCGATGGTCCATCAATGTCACCTTGTCAGAGGATCGAAGGTCCTCCTTACTTCCTGCTCATTCATATGGGTAGGTATTCAATGGCTGGATGTTGTTCAAGGAGTTTCCAGGATGACGAGTCTTATCCCCCCAGTAGTCTACTCTTATATGGGGGTTGCATCTAGGGTAGTCTACCTGCGGGCCCTAGCCGAAGGCCTATTTGTTCTGAGCTGGGCTGTCTTTTCTTATTCTTTTAGTTGCTCCTCACAAGCTAACTAAAAGGGGAAAAAACCCCTTACATTATATAAATTAACAATTTAATAGGGGTGCTACCCCCACCCTAAAGGGCATGGTAGCCCCTTCCCCACCCCCAGTCTGCGGGGGTAAGGTACCCTATCCAAGTATTGAGGTGCAAGGGCGAACACCCAATTTGTCCGTCCTCTAGCCCCCAATGGGCCATAGGCCCAAAATGGCCCAGAACCAGGCCCATAAATTAACAAAAAAAAATTACAATAATTAAAATAATATACAAATTAAGGAAAAATGAAGTACTACTACTACCTGATAAATTAATAGTAATAACTAAGCTATTACAATAATACAAACTAAGAGAAAACAATTTCAAACATAAAACATTGTATCAACATTACAAATAACTGAATTATTGAATACAATTAAACTAAGTGAGCTCTTTGACATTTGAGGCGGGTGGCCAAGGGTGGAAAGACACGTAATTTAATGTTGTCTGCTGTGAGAACATAAAATCTGAAACATTAACAATGTAAAAGGAAAATAAATTAGAATTATAAAAGAAATAAAAATTAAAAACATATATTACAAATGAAAAAATTAAAAACTAAAATCTAACTAACCATGTAACACCTCGGCTAATTACCCATTAGGATTAACCTTTAGTATGAATTTATGCTACCGTATAATGTATTATATTGGGATTTATTTTCTTTAGCAATAATGGTTTAGTGAGCAAGCCCATTAGTACTACTTTTAAAACCCTCAAGCTTTAGAATGTTATGGGCCAAGACTTATAAGCCTTAAACCAAATCTTAAGAATTTAAGTTTTGGTAGGATAGCCTTAGAAAGGTTTGGCTCAAGAGTGAAGAAGGCTTAAGGCCTTTTGGGCCTAACTTAGTGTTAGCATTGACCCATGCCCATTTATGTTAAGGCAAGCCTCCTTAGTCCCATCCTTGTGGGTCTTGAGGCCTCTCATGACCTCTTAAAATCTGGACCAAAAGCCTCCCCTCAACCCACACCCAAAACCTATAAACCATGCAACTCCCATTCATGGCCTTTTTAAGCCCAACAAGGCCCAATGTCTTGTCTTGTGTTTTTTTTTTTCTACCATTCTGAATTGAGCCGACTTACACCATACCATGGGTTTTTCTCAAACTCATTTTGGTGCCCCATACCCCTTCTTGAACCAAAAATTAAGTTTGAACTTGGGTTAAGACCATTAGTCAAAATTTCACATGATTAATGATCTTTAAACCATGCTTTGAGTTTAATTTCCCTTCATAATCTTTTTAGTTTTTTTTATTTGAATTTTTTTTATTTTTTTAATCATTCTTAGAATAAATTAGAAGTTTAGTTTTGATCCCAGACATGTCATTAAGAGCAAAAGCATGTCATTGCATAAATCTACCTAATCAGCTCACTTATATACTTTCTTGTGCATTGCACTAAAAGCAGCCCCATAGCCATGCCAATTCCATCACATTTTTTTGTTCCAATTACACCTCATTTCACCCCTTTAAAACCAGACCAAGCCTTGGATGAAATTGGTTCCAAGAACCAAACCAATTGCAGCTAAAGGCTAGTTGGATGGCAAACGATTGGCATGGTTGCTGGCATTGCTTTTTAATTGCATTTCTACTCTTGGTTGAGCCGCCACTACCACACGCCACCTCCTTCCTTCTCCAATCCCCATAAACCCTTCAAATCATCATGATAAATTTGACCCAAGTCATCCCCCATAAAGAGCCAAAACCAAATGACTTTTGTGCACAACTCCATTCAACAACCACCCTCCATTAAATTCTCTTCTTTAAGCTGCACCTTCATCATCACATGGCAACCAACTTTCCACCTTCTACCATCTGAAAAAACATTCAAGAAGTGACTTGGTACCTACACAAAGCAACAATGAAGATAGTCCAAAGGAATGCAAAAAAAAAAAAATGCCCAGTTTTATAGATCTATACCCGACGAATCATGGCAAGACATCATGCCTTGGTTTAATTTTTTTCTCTTCTTCCTTGCTGCACCACGACAGCTCTATTCCTCTAGAAACCTTGCAACACCTGCCATGATGAGATCATGGCATTTCAAAATACTATTCACCCTGCAAAACATGACACCAGCTGAAGGAAGGCCATCATCACCACCACCGCCCCACTCCACCAATCACAAGCCCCCTTTTCAAGCCATAATCGGCGCCCCTCCCCTCCATGAGTACTATAAAATGCTCCTCAACCCCCTAATTTCCTCCACACATATTCTCCAAGCTCCTCTTGAATTATTGAGAGATATTCTTCCCTTAGAGTACCAAAGAGTAGAAACCGAGTGAGTGTTCTTGAGTTCTTGTGTTAGGAGCTATAGAACACCACAAAATCTGTAAATTTTGTTATCCTAGATCTTAATTTACATGCAAGTTTTGATTTTTTAAGTGTTGGAGTAATTTTTGGATGAATTTAGAAAAGGTTACCTTGCTTAATTCAAAACCAGGTTATTAAAGGTAGATTTAGGCCTAGTTTGGATAGCGAGAAGTGTTATGAATAGTTGTGAGTAGAAATTGGAGTGAGTTTGTGGGTCCCATTAAGAGTCGTTTGAGCTGTTTAGATGTATGAAGTATGTTGAGTTGTTGACTTTTGGATAGATAGTTTAAAAAGGTGTGGGTCCCATAAATATTATAATAATTTTATTTTTAGTAATAAATATTATAGTGATTTTATTATAATGATTTATTTATATATATAATAGTGATAAATATTATAATATTTTTTTTTCTTTCCTCACACACACACACACACACTTTCTCTCTCTCTCTCTCTCTCTCTCTCTCTCTCTCTCTCTCTCTCTCTCCTCTGCCTGATTCGAAGCCATGCCCGAAAGGGGTTTCAACCCAGCCCGGCGCCTCCTTGTACCGCCTGGCCTTGTCGCCACTACCGGCGACTCCCTCAGCCACCACCGATCTCCCCCACACGTGGCTCTCTCTCTCTCTCTCTCTCTCTCCCCTGCGGTAACTCAACCGAAATGGGTGTGGCCCGATTCTCTCCACCTGCGCCGCCGTACGCGACCACCCGGACTCATCACCACCACCGGCGAATTCCTCTCACGCCGGCGACTCTCACAGCCACCACCGATCTCCCCCACGCGCAGCTTTCTCTCTCCCCTGCGGTAACCCAACCTAAATGGGTTTTGGTGGTTTCTGTCCACTTGGGTCGCCATACACGGCCACCCAGGCGACCGCACCTCCACCACCTCACACTGGCAACCACCTCTCGTAGACCCAGCCACCATGAACCTCCCTCTCCCTCTCCGTCGCACGTTGACATGATCTTTACTAAAACGGGTGAAACACTGTATTGTGAGTGCAAATAGTGTCTGTGTTGTGTAGAGAAAGGAATGCTGAGATATGTTTGAAAATACAAAAATGCTGTTTGGCATATGAAGTATTCTCATCTGTACGAAAAATGTTGAGAAGTGTTGAGATACTTTGGTTACCCAAACACAACCTAAGTGTTTAAATTATTTTTAAGTTGGAACTTTAGTTATGGCATGTTTTAGAATTTTTTTGCTATGATTTATTAATGTCTTAAAATAATTTTTAGAGGTTTAAATTTGAGGTTGAAAGCATGCCATGATAGATTTTAATTTATATCTTGTGTTGATCATCAAAGCATGCACGGTTTGGTTAAATCATGCTTAACTTGTGAAGATTTGATTTGTTTCACCTCTGCTTGAAATATGAGCATTTAGAAAAACTTTATGATTGGATAATGAAAGAGATGCATGATCTAATTCTAGTTTTGGAAACTTTTATTGGTGATAAGATTAAGACATATCATGCATACTTAAGGACTAGCTAGTTTAATAGAAATTAAGGTTTTTAGCCATGATTAAGTATTGGGATGAACTTGTTCACCCAAGATTAAGCTTTAACATGCCATTAAGGATTATAGTGATTATTTTCTATAAAAGAAAATTTTGATTATTTTCTATAAAAGAAAATTTAATATGCATACATTCCTAGGGATCAATAGTTGAAATTACACCTAAGCATTAACTAAAGTGAATGCCACGGTTTGAGTGTGTTTGGACTAATTCTAGTTTAAGTTTTGGAATTCTAAAAGTATAGATGATTTTAGAATATGGAAAATTTTAGGTTTATGAAATTTGGTTATATTTGAGATTCGTTTACAATTAGTGAAAAATTAGAACCTTAGTGACAATTTTTAAAAGTCTAGGGATATTTTTGTAAATACTCATGTTTGAAATCTTTTGATTATGAACATTTTCTTTATTAGTATATATCCTAACTTAGTAAAATTTTGATTACAGCTGCTACGTTTTAACAAACTCAAGCAATTTGTAAGTTGGCTTTTTAATTACACCTTGATAAATTATTTATGATTTATTGATAAATGGCACATTCATGTTATAATTGTCATTTTGAGCATGAAATATCATGTTATGTGATACATTGAGTACATGACTACTTGCTTACATGACATGTGACATTTTCTCCATTTTAGCATATTGCATATAAATGTCATTTTCAAATGAAAGCTTATTACATATGCACATGTCATAAACTATATTTTTCAAGCGTAGTGTGAAAATAATTTTTATTATGACCTCAAAGATTAGGATGAGGAATTATCTTAGTGAAACTTCTATATCCACTCTGGAGTGAATAAAAATATAGCGGTAACCCTTGAGTTGACGAATAACAATCAAAGGGCTTCGAATGTGTTCTTTTTTTAAAGAATACCGGAATAAAGTTAAATGTTATGACACTTTAGGCTGGTAGATGTATATGTTATGATATTATGATAATGTTATGCTATATTAGTAATGCATTGAGAACGAGTCTGCAAAAAATGTAGTATCAATGCAAGTTGTACTGCGGTTACTAGTAGTTACTCACAATGCACATGGAGAACTGTGACGATATCATATGTTATGTTGTTAATGTTATGATTAATTATGAACTGCTAGAAATGATGAAATGTTATGATGAAAATTATGTTTTTAACGGTTGAAGTAAAAATGTTTTCTACAAGAAAATGTGTCTCAATTTTTCTAAAAATGTTGAGGAATCTGGATAAGAGAAAAATAAGGATTATTTTTTGCATCACATGCATTCCATATATTATCCATCATGCATAATTTTTCTTTGCATACATTGGTTGTCTAACTTACTGAGATCTCAAGTAAATCTCATCCATTGTGGACCCACTATCATTCCACTGAGAATGAAAGATGTTATGTCAGGACTCGATAAGGATGGACAATGGATCCAGTTGATTGAGGGGGAGCCGGACCTCGACAAAAGACTAGATCTCATTTTGATGTTTATAGCCCTAACCCTTAGTGCATTAGAACGCATGAAGCAGTTAATTTAGCTATGGAAACTTCTTATCTAAATTATTTGTACTAAGATTATGCTACCTTATTATTTGAACTTATGATGGTTATGAATCATATTGGACTGTTTTAGTTTATTTTGGCATAAGTTTTTATTCACCCTTATTCTGTTGCGGTTATTGCATACTGTTAAATGTATTTGTAGATTACATTACATATTAACTGTCATGAACTTGGGTATATAACCTTGTGTTGCATGTCTCGACGCTCTAAGTCTTCGTTCCATTCTAAGCGGAAGTTGGGAGCGTCACAAACCAAGATGAGAATAACTCATTTGAATTTTGGTCATTGGGGTTGGGATTAGGATTGAGGTTTGAGGTTTGGGGTTTGAGGCTCACATGACACTTGACAGTAAGATTATAAAAGCTTAAAACATACAAGAAAAATAATTAGATATCAAAAATTATATAAATGCAAAAAATAATTAAGAAATATTACAAATTGTACAAACCTATGGCAAATGGCAATGGTGGGCCCAATTCCACGGAGTCATACTGCAATGGAGATAGACGTCATCTCTTGTATTACTACAATAATTAAATTTGAAATTAATACCAATGAAATGAATATTAATAAATTAAAACAATAAATGAAATCAATGATTACTAGATCCAAACTAATCACCACCCTCCTCCTCGTCGATCTCCTTAAAGTCAAGAACATCTGAAACATGAATTTTTGACTCATTGATCCAATTCTGCATGCACATCAATGTCTCTACATTGGTAGCAGACAATGAACTCCGAAATGGATCAAATATGTGCCCTCTGGTACTAAAGGCCAACTATGAGGCAATAGTGCTAATAGGGATGACCAAAATATTGCGGGCTATCTCTTCAAAGACAGGATATCTCACGGCACTGGTCTTCCACTATGCGAATATATCAAATTCTCATGTATATGGGAGAAGATCTCTTGCCAAATATCTGTCTACCTTCAACTTCGCCTTCATGGATTGACAGATTATTAGGGGTTCTGTGAGAGTCTCTCACCCCCACGCCAACCTATGCTTTTTTTCCGCCTCGACTTCTAGAGGAGGCGGTAAGGTAGGTGTAGATGCATTATCATCCCTAATTATGGTAAACGCATCAAACAATTTACTTAGGGTTTCTCTAACTATTGTTCCAATAAGTTGAGCCCATGTGTTTTAGTGTACAAATCTCAAACCATATATCATGCCATCAATCTTGATCTGGGGGTCAAGAGCAACAATCACATATAACAAAATAGTTGATCCTTATCATCAATGTCATCTCCTATATCCTAATATGGTCACCTTTACACATCTCATCTAATTCTTTTTTCACCCTACATATTTGTTGACAGAAATCATTGAATGTAGAGTACAAAAAACTAGATAGCCTCAATGTGATCTCGTAGAAAAGCCTAAAAAAATCTACAAAAGTAGCAACAACCTTCCAATCATCATCAATAGGCTTTCCTAATCCCCTGTGCTCATCAAAATATTTGGCATATTGAATGTCTTCATCACCCAATAATTCAAAGGTCGCCTTATATTCTTGGGCTGCCTCTAACATCAAGAAGGTTGAGTTCCATCTTGTAGGAACATCAGTACAAAAGCTCGTTTTGAATGTTATGCCCATATTCCTCACAATAACCTTGAATTTCTCCAATCTAGTAGGAGAAGATCTCACAAATCTCACAGCCGTTCTAACTCATACAACTGAGTCATCAACATATTTCAACCCATCAGTCACAATTAAAGTTAAAATATGTGTAGCACATTTAACATGGAAACATTCATCGCCCAAGATTGTCTTATTTGCCTCTCTAAGATAGGTCTTAAGATATTCCAAGACAATATCATTATATGAGACATTATCAACTATAACTTTCAAAATCCGTGCCAACCATCTCTCATATATTGTGGCCTCCAAGACCTTTCCACCCGTCTCACCCTTATGATCGAAAATTTAACAAAACTTTATAATTTTTTTTGTATAATGTCCAATCACAATCAATGAAATGCACAGTTAAAGAAATGTAATTATAATTTTGGATAGATGTCCAAGTATCAGTAAAGAGGCAAACTACTTGACCTGCCAATTGGCCCCTCAACAAATCTTTCTCTTTTTTATAATGGTTTTTTTTTTTTATATCATTTGCCACTATTCGTGCAGAACCAAGAGGTGGAAGAAACCGTGACTACCAAAAGGGGAGTCTCAATATGATGGGTAAGGGTAAACAGTCGAAGATAGACCAGAATGCGACGACGACGGGTGGTGCCGAGGTCATTGAGACTCCGGTGAGTAACATATATCTGACTTCAATTCACAATGATGATGGACATGGGAGTTTAGGTGGATGCTTAGAGGGTGATAAAGAGGATGATATGCATCATAAAAGGAAATGCGACAATAGAGGTCTCTGGAGAAGCAATGTGCATACAAGGAAAGAATCAATCAGTAACGACTATAAGGGAGTATTTTATTGATCCTGATTTTCCTAATATAGGCCACGGGATATAGAAGGAAACTATGGCTCATATGGAAAGTGAAGGGGTTACTGAGGGCCAACAAAGTTTTAGGATTTTTATGGGCAATCCAGTCCATGAAATATAGGCCCATCAACTTCCCAAACTCAGGTAAGGGAGACAGGCACATCATACATGGAAAAATGTACCAGATAATAGTTTTGTTTCCTAACCAAAAAGTTCAAGTAAGAAACGTGCTATGGAGGAAGATAATTGTTTCACCTTGAAACAAACTGGTACTAAAAACATAGGAGATTGAGAGGGAGGGTAATAAACATTTGGGATCGACAGAGGCTGTTTACTAGCCTTGCCAGAATCAATGATTTTCTTAAATTGAAATTCCCGTGGGCTTGGGAACCCACAGGGAATTCGTGTCTTTTGTGACTTAGTCAAAATGGAAGTTCCCGAGGTCATGTTCCTGCAAGAAACAAGACTTTATGCTAAAGTTATGGAGAAGTTGAAGTTTAGAATGAGTTTTGAAAATTATTTGGCAGTGAGTAGTGAGGGAAGAAGTGGTGGCATTGCTCTTTTCTAGAAGAAGAACATTCAAGTTGATATACTAAATTTTTCTAAGTCTCATATATATGCTCAAGTTAAAGCAGAAGATGGAGAAGTGGAAGCTTGGTTTCTTACTAGTCTATATGGTCAGCTTGATGCCAATAGGCGACATGAACTCTTATTAGAACTTTTACTAGTCTATATGGTCAGCCTGAATCATGGGCTCTATTAGAACTCTTAAAGTGCCAAGTGATCAAGGTTGGTTACTGATGGGGGACTTTAATGAAATTCTAAGTAATAATGAAAAATGTGGAGGAAGGGCCAGATTAGATAGAAAAATGCAAGCTTTTAGAGATGTTGTGGAGGAGTGTAAGCTGAATGATTTGGGATTTAGTGGTAATCCATTTACTTGGTGTAATAAAAGGGAGCCAGATTAATGTATTAGTGAGAGATTAGACAGATTTTTTGCAAATTTGAAATGGCATTCTCTCTATCCTATGGTAGGTGTATTTCATGGAGTAATTGCTTATTCTGATCACATGTCTATTATATTGAAGATACAAGATGATATGAAGTAGAAGACAGGGAGAATATTGTTTAGATTTGAGGCAATGTGGGTGGATGCTACATATTGTAAAAAAGTTATTGAAGAAGCTTGGAAGGGTTTACTGGTACCAAAGAGATGAGCACTGTGATGAGGAAAATTCATAGATGTGGCGAGAAGCTGGAAGTGTGGAATAAGAGTAGTTTTGGTCATGTGCAAAAGAATTTAAATAAGGCTAAGTTGCAGCTCTAGTTATCCATAATTCCGATCCATTGTGTCACAATAGGAAGGATCTTCGAGAAGCTAAAGCAGAGGTGCATAAGTGGTTAGAAAGAGGGAAAAGTATATGGAGGCAAAGATCAAAGGAATTGTGGTTGGCAGAAGGGGATAAAAATACCAGATTCTTTCACAACAAAGAAACACAAAGAAAGAAAAAGAACTTGATTAAAGGTTTTAGAGATTCAGAAGGGAGGTGGCAAGTGGAGGAACGGAGGGATGCTGTAATTCTTGATTATTTCAAAACTTTTTTCAAGGCTTCTGATGAGACTGGTAATACGGAGTTCTTATAAAGGCTTGCTGGAAGACTTACTATAGATATGCAAGAAAGACTTGACCAGGTGTTTACATCAGAAGAGATTGAAGTGGCTTTGAAAGAGATGAATCCTACTAAAGCCCTAGGGCCTAATCGTATTGATATGAACCCTCAGGAATGTAATTCCTTGAACCCACAATCAAATTGAAAACTCACCCAAGAAAGCCAAATCAAGTCGATGGATGGAGAATCAAGACCCGATGAGAACTTGTTCAAGAACCTAGATTATATTAGAATTTAGACTCGTTGAAGAAATCATCTCAAGAACCCAAATTATAAGGAGGAACGCCACAAAAGTTGTGATTTACCTTTGATAAGTTCAAAAGTTCAATTAAGAACAAGAGGAATAAAACTCAACTCACAATGAATAAAATCATCAAATTTTATAAATTGATTAATGAGGCTACAAAAAGTATTTAAAGCAAAACTTAATTGAAACTCTAGCTCAAAATAAACCCCTTTCTTCCAAAAATAGCCCTGGATGAATAGTGCCTCGTGAACAGTACTTTGCTGAATGAACAGTGCCGCTACATTGATTCGGCTGCATGAATAGTGCCGCTACAGTAACTTTTCTAAACCCTAGTTTCTAAAATTATAACTTTCCAAATAAGCCCTTGGCCAAAATACAAGGGCTCTTGAATGTTGGGCTCTTGCTTGACTCGTCCAAAGTGGATTACATCAATCCTTGAATTGCTTCCTTTATCTTCTTAGCTCTTGATCTTATAATTGGCCCATGTTGAACTTGTAAAGGATCTTATAAATTAGGCCAATCTTGGGGCCCATCAAGTATGGCCCCTTTATTCTATAAAAAATATTGGTCTGTAGTAGGAAAAGATCTTTCAGATGTAGTCTTACAAGCTCTTAATAGTGGTCAGTTTCCTACTAAATTAAATTACACTTATATTACTTTGATTCCCGAAAAGAAGAAGCCTGAATTTGTTTTTAATTATAGTCTAATAAACCTTTGTAATGTTATTTATAAGTTGGTTTCCAAGATACTTGCAAACAGACTCAAATGCATCTTACCAAGCTTGATTTCTCCTTCACAAAGTGCTTTTGTGCCTGAAAGAATGATCACTGATAATGTTTTTGTTGCCTATGAGTTGGTCCATTTTCTGAGAATAAAAAGAGATGGGAAGAAAGGCTTCATGTCATTGAAGCTAGACATGAGTAAGACATATGACAGAATTGCGTGAGGCTTTCTTGAGACAGTGATGATTAAGATAGGGTTTGGAGAGAAATGGTTGAGGTTGGTGATGCAATGTGTAAAGTTAGTGTCCTTTTCAATATTGGTAAATGGTGAGCCTAAGGGACCTTTATATCTAACTCGAGGGTTGAGACAAGGGAATCCTATCCCTCCATTCCTCTTTCTCTTATACACTGAGGGTTTGATCTCACTCCTTAATCAAGCTGGGAGGCACAACCAGATTGATGGGATTCATGTTTGTAAGGGAGCACCAAAGCTAAACCACTTATTATTTGCAGATGACAATGTGCTATTTTGTAGGGCCAATTTGCAAACCAACTTGAATATTCTTCATCAATTGGAGATTTGTGAAAAAGCCTCTAAACAGAAAGTAAATTGAGATAAAACCTCCATGGTGTTTAGCAAGAATGTTCCTACCTGTCAACAAAGGGAGATAATGCAATTTTTGGGAGTCCAGCACTACCAACAGTATGACAAGTACTTCTATGATTGGTAAGGGGAAATACTAAGCATTTTCTGAACTGAAGAACAAAGTATGGAATAAACTCGTAGGTTGGAAGGAGAAGTTGTTATCTCAAGGGGGTAAGGAAATCCTTATTAAGGCAATGACACTTTCTATCCCAACTTTCACAATGAGCTACTTTAGACTTCCTATTTCATTATGTTTTGAGTTGGAAAGCATGATGGCAAAATTTTGGTGGGGTCAAAAGAAGGAAGCGAATAAGATAAGGTGGGTGAGTTGGAAAAATATGTGTGAATCTAAATCAAATGGAGGGATGGGTTTCAAAAACTTATACATTTTCAACTTGGCTCTCTTAGCAAAGCAGGAACGGAGGATTTTAAAAGGTGAGACTACAATGCTACACAAAATTTTTAAGGCTAGGTATTTCTCAAATACTAGCTTCAGTGATTCTCATTAGGTGTAGCACATTCTTTTGCTTGGAGAGACATATGGGAGGCTAAGAATAGTCTGTTGCAAGGGTGCAGATGGAGAGTGGGGGATGGAAAATCAATCAATATTCGAACAGGTTTTTGGTTGCCAAATCATAGACTGATGCTAGCTCTACCTATTCTAACTACAACACAGACGAATTCAACAGTGGCAACTCTGATTGATGAAAATACAAAATGGTGGGATATTGAGAAAGTTCGAAGAATCTTACCACCTAGATAAGCAGCTGGGGTGTTCAATATGATGCTGACTTCATAAAGTAGACTAGATAGTCTTATATGGGAGCATGAAAAGAGTGGGGCCTTTAGTGAGAAGAGTGTATATCGTTTTTTTCAATCCCTTGGCCATGTTAGGCAGACTGGTAAGGCTTTAAATGCTAAAGAGCAGAGGAAGGTATGGAAGATGAATTTACCAAATAGGGTGAAAGTGTTTACTTGGAGGGTGTGCAAAAATGGACTCCCAACGCTTCAAAATTTAAGGAACAAAAAGGCACTCGAGGAGGCAAAGTGTCAATGGTGTAATGAGGAGGAGGAGGATATGAGCCATGCACTTGTTTATTGTCCCTGTATCAAAGATTGCTTGTATAACCATTTCAATTTCTTAAAAGAAACTATTGTCATGATGGATTTTGTTCAAATTGCATTAACTGTGCTGAGTATAGGAAATATTGGGGAGATAGAGAAGTTGTTTCTAATAGCTTGGGGTATGTGGTATAGGAGAAACTTTATAAAGGTAATGTTCTTTCACCTGAGCAGGTTTTTGATCATGCATTATCATTACATCAAGAGCATAAACTTGATGCAGAAGCACAAAAAAAAAAAGGGATGAAAGCTCGTTGTTGTTGGCTGCCACCACCTGCAGGGGTTTTGAAATTGAACATAGATAGAGCTCTTTTCCATGATCAATGCAGATCAGGTGTGGGGATGATTTTAAGAGATGAACATGGGAAGGTTATTTTCTCTGCTAGCAAACTAGAACATGAAGTGCAGGATCATATGGAAATTGAACTTATTGTTATTCTCCGAGGTTTACAGATGTGCATTCCCTTGGGTATAGCTGAGCTGCAAGTAGAGAGTGGCTCACTTCTTGTGGTGTAGGAATTGACTAGAGATGGCACCTCAATGTTCCTGTGGGGAAATTTGGCTTATGAGATCAAGAACATTATGCAAATGCTTCCTAAGTGTATTGTCCAACACAGCGGGTGAATGGCTAATGAAACAGTCCATAATTTGAGAAGATTTGCATGGAATCTAGAAGATTTGATAATTTACTGGGATTCTTTTCCTGATTGTCTTTCACAAATTATTTGGTCTAATTCTATGATGTAATTGCTTTGATGATAAATAAAACAGTTCCCTTGTTATAAAAAAAAATGCACAAAAATTAATTTGACTTTAAGACAAATCACATGGACTAATTATATATTTAAAAAGTGTTTTCAAAGAAAATGTTTTCAAATGATAACAAGACAAAAGAAAATATTTTTTCTTATAAAATGATTTTTACATCGAAACATATTGATTCTAAGTCTAGATGAACCATATTATTAGTACTGTTCATCCGGTTTCCGGCCTGGGAATCCAGGTTTACTCGAACCGGAACCCGGATTTCAAGACTGAGCAGGATCCCGGACCGAGTTAACCTGAGCTATAACCTGGATTGAAACCGGTTTTTAAAAACTTAAAACCAGGTTGCACCTAATTTGTTTTTTTCAAATCAAAGTCTAAGTGTTATGATTTTTTTTTTTTTTTTTATGATTTAAATGTTGATGTAGGATTCAAACTCTATTTATTTAATTTTTTTAATCAAAGCCTACATGTTCCTTGACTACCAATAAAAAGCCACATGGAGAATAAGAGTAAAAAAAACATAAAATGGATGCTTCATTAGACATAATATGCATTAT
The DNA here is from genome assembly GCA_003123785.1 of Pterocarya stenoptera. Taxonomy (NCBI): domain Eukaryota; kingdom Viridiplantae; phylum Streptophyta; class Magnoliopsida; order Fagales; family Juglandaceae; genus Pterocarya; species Pterocarya stenoptera. The sequence goes on along the minus strand of QEOT01124135.1, from coordinate 60,237 downwards.
TCTTTTGAGTTTCTGTCCATTTAGTTGCTAGAAAAGAACGAAAAAAACAAAAAACAAAACATTCAAACCAAAAAAAAGAGAAGAAAAAAAAAAAGAAACTGGGTTTCAGGTTTAAAACCTAGTACCCGGACCGAGTGTACTCGAGTTTTTCTATGTGGATACCAGTCTGGACTTGTTTCAAGTTGGAAATCGTAACCAGTTCTAGACGGGGTAGGTTTTAACCCGGCCCGGATGAACAAGCCTACATATTATAGAAGGTACCTACTTAATTTCAAACGTCTCTCTAACACTTTGAAGTTCCTTATCATTGCCCTCTGCTTTTTTATAATTATATTCTTAATATACGAAAATGATCGTTTTCTAACTAATTTCAATTAATGTAATTTTCAAATTTAATAAGATCATAAAGAGTTATCATTAACCCCTAATGATGTATTAAATAATTAAGAGATTATTTATTGTTTTTCACTTATCTCCAATTTTTTAATTCAAAGTCAAACAAGATATTCAGCAAACTTTTTGTGACCCTTTGTGAAATTTCTCTGTCATTTCCTATGATTTTATACAACTATATACCTTTCATGATCCTTGTATTAGCATTGTACGAAAATGATCCATTCTAAACAAATCCTAATTAATATAAGTTTTTGTTTATTTAAGATATAAAGTTAACATGATCATCTCACGTGATATTAAATAATAAATATCACATCATGATCAATTGAAAAATAAAATAAAATAAAATTTTGTCAACATTGGTCGTTAGCTACCCATCAAGAACTACTAAAAACCAATTCATTTATTATTCTTCAAGGTGTCGACACCTCATGTGTCAAACCCCCCCAATACATTGGAGTTCTCACCACTCATGGATATCATCTCCATCTCTTATTTCCCATGCTACAAGACAATGAAACAAAAAATAGAACCTCTTGATCATCGTCAACATATCTCCATGCAATAATCTTCCATTCCCTCCGAAGAACACAATCTACAACACATTTCAAGAAATCGGGAGCCATTTAAAGTAGTTTTGATATAGTTCGATCAATGGGTTGCAAAACTACGAGTGGATGCCGCAGTGAATTGTTTTTGGGTGCTGCATTTTGCTAGTTTGGATTGGCTGAAGGAGATTTTCACTGCCTCTTTCTCTTAATCCTTGGTTAGGAGAAGTGAGAACATAAGAAAATAGCAAGCAGCAAGCGGAAGATGGGTTGAATCGCCAACAGGCAACCGTCAGTGGCTGTGCAGGTGAGTGTAGGCCACGTGCTACTATTGGAGAGAATAGGTTGGTCAGATCTAAGAGACCCGAGACCGCCGACCCCGATGGTGGCGCGACGACGCGTGAATGTCAGGTTTGATTTGAGCCATGCGTGAGACACACACGCCGCACTTTTTGACGCGGCAGTAGTGGGTGGCTGGAAATTAGTAAATCAATGCATCTCATTGCTATGGTCGGAAACAAACAAAAAAACCGATGGACAGTTTTGGGATTAGTGGGACAAGAGTAAGGGTGTAGCTGGTTTGGGTCGGTTCAATTTTGGACATTTTTTAGAACTGAACTGGTATACACCAATTTTAAAAATTTAAGAATCGATACTAGACCGTTTCATTGTTGAAACCGAAACTTCCAGTTTCGTCAGGTCTGATTTTTTCAATTTTACAGATAAACAAAATTATACTCCAACAAAATTTTAGTAAGTGATTAACCCATATCCCTCATTTTATATTACATTAAATTATTAATTTTATGTTATAAAATTAAAACTTATATGTTATATTAAAATTCAAATATTATATTAAAAGTTATAGTATTAATTTATGTTATATCATAATCAAATGTTATATTAAGATTTATAAGATTAATTTTACGTTATCATATATTATATTAATTTTATGTTATAAGATTAATAGACATGAATAATAAAATAATAAGATTTTAAAATTTCATGTTATATTAATTAGCAATTTAGCATATAATAGATATAATATAATATAAAATTTTAAAAATAAATATATACATGTACTAATCCAATTCAATTCGAACCCGTGTTCTAAAATCCAAAACTAAAATCGAACCGATTTTACTAAATAGAAACAAGTACAGGACTGGATCAATTGGATCTGGTTCACCATTCCTATTTTTTTTTTACAGCCCCAATGGAGCCCAAGCTCCACCCCCGTAATGATGTATTAAATAATTAAAAATTATTTGTTATTTTTCACTTATTTCCAATTTTTTAATTCAAAGTGAAACAAGATATTTAGCAAACTTTTTGTGACCCTTGGTGAAATTCCCCTCTTATTCGTTATGCTTTTATACAACTATATATTTTTCATGATCCTTGTATTAGCATTGTACGAAAATGTTCAATTCTAAACAAATTCTAATTAATGTAAGTTTTCGTTTACGATAAGATATAAAGTTAACATCATTATCTCTTAATACAATATTAAGGACAGGTTTGGGGGTAAAGGTAAAATACAAAACTCTCATTTCATCTCATCTCATCATTATAACTTTTTCAAATTCTCATATAAAATATAATAAACAATTCAGATTTTTCAAATCCTAAAATAATAATAATATATTAAACTTTTATCTATAATAAAAAATTCTCATTTCACTCTCTAAACCTGCCCTAAATAATTAAAAGAATTGTTTCTAATTTATTTATCAATAATTTAATATCACATCATGATCAATTAAAAAATAAATCAAAACAAATAAAATAGAGAATTGATGTATAATATTAGAGAATTATTAGAAACACAAAGAGATTACACAAAAGTAAACTTACAAATTGACGTGGCTTTACGCGATCCGTTAGATCTACTTTACAATATAAGTAACTTTATAATTTGCATATTACATCAAACTACGTTAATTTGTGAATTTATTTTTGTATAATCTCTTGGTAGTTAAATTATTTTTCATAACATTATATAGACAATTTTGATCTCACTCACAAAATATTTCTCATAATATTATATAGATAATTCTCATCTCACAAAATATAATAAACAATTCAACTTTTTCAAATCTTAATTCAACTTTTTCAAATCTTAAAACAATAATAATATTAAAAAATAATATTTTAAACTTTTATCTAAAATTAAAAATTCTCATCTCACTCTCCAAATCTACCCCAAATAATAAAAAGAATTATTTATAATTTATTTATTTATTTATCAATAATTTAATATCACATCATGATCAATTAAAAAATAAATCAAAACAAATAAAATAAAGAACTGACGTATAATATTAGAGAATTGTTATAGATATAAAGATATTACAAAAAAGTAAACACACAAACTGACGTGGCTTTACGCGATCCGTTATATCTACTTTACAATAAAAGTAACTTTATAATCTGACGTATTACATCAAACTACGTCAGTTTGTAAATTTACTTTTGCGTAATCTCTTGGTGGTTAAAATATTTTTTATAAGATTATATAGACAATTCTCATCTCACTCACAAAATATTTCTCATAATATTATATAGATAATTCTCATCTCACAAAATATAATAAATAATTCAACTTTTTAAAATCTCAATTCAATTTTTTTAAATCCTAAAATAATAATAATATTAAAAAAATATTTTAAACTTTTATTTAAAATAAAAAATTCTCATCTCACTCTCCAAATCTACTCTAAATAATTAAAAGAATTATTTATAATTTACTTATTTATTTATCAATAATTTAATATCACATCATGATCAATTAAAAAATAAATAAAAACAAATAAAATAAAGAACTGACGTGTAATATTAGAGAATTATTACATATACAAAGAGATTACATAAAAGTAAACCTACAAGCTGACGTGGCTTGATCTTTATAATAAAAGTAACATTATAATCTGACATATTATATCAAACTATGTCAGTTTGTAAATTTACTTTTGTGTAATCTGGTTAAAATATTTATCTTAATATTATATAGATGTTGTCAACATTATTGGTCGTTAGCTACCCATGATCAAGAACTACTAAAAACCTATTAATTTATTATATTCTTCAAGGTGTCGACACCTTATGAGAGTTGTGTCAAACATGGATATCGTCTCCATCTCTATATTTCCCATGCTAAAAGGCAACGAAACAAAATATAGTACCTCTGTATCATCGCCAACATATCTCCATGCAATAATCTTCCATCCCCTCCGAAGAACATAATCTACAACAACACAGTTCAAGCATTGCAATTAATGCCGATCCAATCATCAATCCCACGATCTTCATCTGATCCATCCCTCTCCACCACACTCTCCTCTCCCTCTCGCCTGCCTAGTAATTCCAACCACTCACCATCTTCAACTCGTCCATCAAAGTCAAAATACTCTCTGCGCTCCCCAATGCTTGAAAGGATTCTTAATGGCATAAAAAGCCAATCCTTGGTGGCCTCCAGGCGTTCGTATTTGAAAGAGAAGGATCTTGAGGCTCACAACAGAAGAATTGCCGCCATTAATGTCGACGACGCTTACTCCAATTCCACTCCATATTACAAAGGAGTGTATTATGATTCTCTAATTACCAAAACGCCAAAACTGACTTCCGGAATCAGTTCTGGACGCAAAAGTGACTCAGACAGTGTTGCTACCTCTAGCTCTCTCTCCACCTTCATCTTCAGAATTCGAGATCTGAGTTCTAATTGTTTTAGTTTTAAAATTAAGAGAGATAAGACCAGCAAGCCTGCAACCTATGACACCATGAAATCTGCAGGTCGCACTCCTTTCTTCCCTTCTTCATCACCATCAGCATCGTCACCTAGGGCTACTGTGACCGTGTTGAAGGAGATGAGTAAGATTGCTGAAGAAAGGAAGGAGACGACCGTCGGCGACGTCCATGCTTTGTTAGCTAAGGAGAAGCCATTGTGGGAGAGAGTAGCAGAACCTTCAGCCGTAACAACTGTAGTAATGCAGCCATCCAAATCCAATCCAATGGCAAACAAGTACTCTCCTTTCTTGACTCAGATACCATCAGCATCGGCAGCACCAAGGACAAAGACGAGGGTTTTGAAGGAGATGAGTGAAGGAAGGAACGAAATCATCGGTAAAGGCGATGTTAATGATTTGTTAGTTGAGAAGAAGCTCTTGAGAGAGAGTGCGGAAAAACCCGCACCCAAAATACCAACCGGCCTAGTATTGCAGCCATCCAAATCAAATGACCGAATCATAAATGAGAAAGATGGTAACAAAAACCGCCAGTTTGTATGGGCAAACAAGTACCGACCCAAGACCTTAGACGACTTCATTTGCAATCGAGAAAAAGCCATGGAACTACTAGCTTTGGTTGGACTTTAACCTTTCCTTATTCTGCGCTTTAATACACGTCTCTGATACGTGCTATATATGATTTTATTGAACAACTGCTATACAGTTACAAAACCAGGAATTCTTTGGGTTATTATTTTCATTGCAACTTGTGTTTGGTAATTTTTAGATCAGAGAGGGAGGATGTGGCCATATTATATTTGAGGGGCCACCGGGCGTGGGGAAGAGAACCATGATATGGGCTATGCTTCGAGAGGCTTTTGGACCTGACAGAGTACAGGTACGTAGTAATTAATATATATCTTTGTGTGTTCGAAGAGTGCCGGATTAAATCTTAGAATGATATTAAGAGAAAAAGAAGCGAGAAAAAATATCCCTTGGTAGCTACAAGATGGGAAGTTTATTGCTCGTTTGTCTCTAAATTGGTTGAATACTTTGAATGGAATAAGAGAGATCAGACCGAGTTATAGCACGGTAAGAAAGGCTGTGATAATCCATATGATAAGGATAAGGATATGTGGTATATGAAATCCTACATTGCTTGATAAGGAGAAGTTCTTGTTCTTTATAAAATTCTAATGGAGCTCCAATTGAATCATTGACTAGTCCTTTAAAATTATAGACTAAGTGATTTAGGCCTTCTATTGGGACTTTACAAAGGCAACCAATCAACCAACCATACGAAGTAGATCAAATGATTTGTTCTCTTTAGCTCTTCTAAGTTTCAAGTTAGGTTTACTTCGAATTTGAGTGTTGTGGTGGGATGGTTTACTTCGGGGGTTTGCAAGAGTTGGTATTTATGGAACTTTTGGGAGGAAGCTCAAGAGCTCATTCAAACTCTTAATACTCAAGTGCGACATGTGTTTAGAGAAGCTAATATGGTGGCAGATCTTTTGGCAAAGGAAGGGGCGAGAGGGTGTTCTTTGGATTTTCTTGGGGATAGTTTTGGACAGGGACAGTTTCGTGGACTTTTACACATTGATAGATGGGCTTACCTTATATTTGGCAATGATGGTATTTTTTTTCTTTGGGCTGTACAAAATAGTGTTTGGTTTTATTTTGATGCCTGGGTTTTTGGAGTAAGTACCTCAAGTGTCCGGTTGTTACCACAATTTTCCTCCGTTATAAGTGAGGGTTTTAATAATTTTTTTTTTATTTTTTTTAAAAAAAGTTTCAAGTTAGGTCTTGTAGGGAAAGTAACTAACATCGAGATTAGCAAAGTTTTGGATTCCAATCGTAGGACCATTGTTGGTTCAAGTATTGAAATAGCATATTTTGATACAGTAATATTCGGATGCATTGTTTTGGGATAGCCAATATATATATATAAAATGATGCTGTGAATAATATGTTTTCTTTATATTTTACAGGTGAGGGACGAATGCAAGGCATTTAACTTGAAGGTATTTTTTTTTTTTTTTATTACATGTCCAAATGGAAGTTATTCTTGTTTAGTTGACTTGACAAGACCTGTCAGCGAAAATATTATGAATATGATTTTTCTTCCCAACTTGTGCAAATGTTGGGCTTGATGTTTAATTTGAATATTCATCATGATCACCATATAATAGTACAATCCTTATGCATCCATGAAAATCAAGTTCAATATATATGAATGGCAATGGAAAACTATATATCTTAGAACAAGTATTGTTCAGGTCAAGATATTCTAAAATCATCCTCCATTTGCTACTTGCCTTCTTGACCATGATAGCGTTGGGCCCATTGTTCAAGAGAATTCTTCTCTTATCTGGTTCGCTTGAAAATTTCTCTTTTTTCTAGAGGGAATTTTGACCCAGAGCTTTGAGGGTGTGATTATGCTTGCTAGCTGAATGTCCATCTAATATACATAAAAAGCAGCTTCTATCATGTATTTAAGCTCCTACATTATAGGGATTGGTTTTACATCAATTTTCAGCTAATCCTCCAAGGCACATGCATTATTTGCATTTATCAATTCATGTATTATTTTCTCCATGCATGCTTATTACTGATTTGCAAGATTACCGGCTGAGATTTTGGGTCCGGTCCACCAAGTAGATTCTCTTTTCCCCTTAGGATTGGCCTGCCACTAGGACATTAGGAGTTAGCCCCATTTGGATACAAGAAGTGTTTCATTTTATCTCATCTCATTATTACAATTTTTTTAAATCTCCACACAAAATATAATAAATAATTCAACTTTTTCAAATCTTAAAATAATAATAATATTAAGAAATAATATTCTAACAATATTTTATTCAACTTTCAACTTTCATCTTAACTCACTATCCAAACGGAACCTTAAACTCATGGCCCCTCAGCTAGAACCCTCTTTTATCCCGTGGCACCTATACTTGGCTGATTTATGAGGAAAGTTGTGTTTGGGTAATAAGGTATTCTTAGGTATTCTGTGAATAATAATGAAAAGGTAATGATAGAATATTAAATAGTAGTGAATATTAGTAAAAAGTAATAATAAAATAATGAATAGTAATGAGACATTATTCTAAGGTATTCTCAAGGTAATGGGACCAGCCATTATAATATAACTAAATATTATATGAATCATTCATTGAAGGGTAGGAAAGCCAATTCCAAATGCAAGTCTATTTATAGCTTGGATATCATTTTCTGGTCAAAATTTAAAAAACAGAGCATCTTTTTTGAGTAAAATACACTGAAGCTGATATGGTTTTCTACTTCACATATGATAGAAGTGAAACTCTTCCATCCATGAAACAATTTGGAGAATTTATTGAAAGTATTTCTAGTCCTAACAGTAAAACTTCTTTTGGAAATGATAACTAAAGAATGTGTAGACAAGTTTGATATTTCTATTTTGGTTTTCTAATAGAAAGGAGTAACCTTTACCCAAAACATTTGACAGGGTGAAATGTTGGGTAAGATCCAAGTAAATGTAAAGCAATCTCCCCAGCACATTGAAGTCAATCTCTCTGAACTGAAGGGCTATGAGAAGCATGTTGTTGTTGAACTTATCAAGGAAACACAAAATATGATTTCTATCAAAGGTTTGCCATGTGGCTCTGACAATTGCCGAGGTAGATTCACAAACTTTCAAAAAAGGGCTTCAAAATGCCATTGAAGGAAAGTCCTACATAGATATTCATTGCCTTGCCTTTGCAGCAATTATTCTATACGAGGCAGAGAAGCTATCTACAGATGCCCTGGTATATATAAAGTGGCTATTGGAACGGTATAAAGGATGTAATAAGGTTTTCTTCTGTTGCTCTGATCTCTCAAAACTTCAAGCCATCAAAACAATTTGCACAGTTGTTCAGCTGGTACCACCTTCACGTAAAGAGGTTAGAAATTTTCTATAGATTTCTATTGGTTTGCCAACATGTATGCATGGTTGAGTCGAGTTTGATAAACACATGCTAACAATTTCTAGATTGTTGAAGTTTTGGAGTTCATAGCTATACAAGAAGGCATAGAATTGCCACTTCGATTGGCTGAAAAATTTGCAGAGAAGGCGAAAAATAATCTTCGTCAAGCCATTCGATCATTTGAGGCCTCTTGGTTGGCCAAGAAAGAGTAATCTTCAACCATTCATTATGCTTAATCATTTTCCTTTCTATAAATGTGTGATTTTGTTATTTTTTTTCCCCTAATTACGTGTGATTGCAGTTATCCCTTTCAAGAAGATCTAGAAATTTTGACTGGATGGGAAGATGACATTGCAAATATTGCTAAGAATATAATGGAAGAGCAAAGTCCAAAACAGTAAGCAGCTGGCCTAGCTAACTTGTAACGCAATTTGAGTTGAATATAAAGTCCAATTTTGTAGCTGGGATCATTTTCTTATCATCATTTATAAAGAAAGATCTCCTATCATCTTCTACTAATTAAATTGATTATTTCTTATTTAATCTTAGGTTATATATTATTCGTGGGATGCTTCAAAATCTCATAGAGCATGATGTATCCCCCGACTCTATGTTCAAGGTAAACAAGTACTGTTGAATGCATGCAGCTGTAGCAGAATCAATGTGTCTTTTATTTATATCATTCTAAAGAAACTTTCTGAATATGCATGCAGTTTCTGGTAAAAGAGCTAAAGAAGCATGCAGGAGAGGAATTAAAACAACAAATTGATAAACTGTATGAGGAATACAGTGTATGATCTTAGACTTTGTGTATTGAACCACTGATCACACTTTTTTTTTTTTTAAAAAAGAGGACGGTATCCCAAGTTTATTGATTACCTTAACTTGTGATGGAGGAAAACTATGGTTACAAAACCCGATACTTGGGGATTACAAATATATATAAAATACCCCAACCCAGGTATCGATTGCTAGTATAGCTCTCGGATGTGCTTTGCTTTGGGGATCTGGCCAGACAAGTTTGGGAGATTGCTAGTATAGCTTTCGGAGTTTCTTGTATGCAGATTGTCACTTGGTGGGCTCGTGTTTCGTCTTGGTTTGCTTGTGCTAAAAAATCGTAAATTAAAGGATTTTTGGTTGGTTTGGTGCCATGTCTGATTACTTGGAAACTCTGGCATAACAGGTGTAAGGCTAGGATGGAAGGAAAACCTCAAAGTGCCCAGAGTGTTTGGGTTGCAGTTAAGTTCTGGCTTCATAGGCTAGCGGGAGACATAAGCAAGATAGGGACTTTGTCTTTGGCTGAGCTTTTTCTATTGTCTCTTGACCTGAAGGTTGTGCCAATTTCGGTTAGGAGCCGTAAGCTGGTGGCCTGGCAAAAACCATCTGAAGGGTGGTTTAAGTTAAACTATGATGGTAGTGGTCGTGGTAACCCGGAGAATAGTGGTGGAGGTGGTGTGATCCAGGATGAGATGAGGAGAGTTAATGGAGCTTTTTTGGCTTATTTTGGGATTGGCACCAATAATGAAGTAGAAGTTAGGGCAATTAGAGAAGGTATTGCTCTTTGTAAAAAGCTTAACTTTGTAAACATTATTATTGAGAGTGACTCCAAGTTGGTCGTGGATTGGCTCCGTAGCGGAAAGTGCACTGTTTGGTATTTATGGGATTTTTGGGAGGAAATGCTAAAAGATCTTGAGGGGCTTAATGTTTTAGTTTTACATCAATTTTGTGCGGGTAATCAAGCTGCAGATCTTCTGGCCTGTCAGAGTGAAGAGGGGCGTAACATTTGTTATGAGGATGATCGGGATTTACCACGCCTTTTGAAGGGTATCATTCGGCTCGACAAACTGGGTCTTCCACATATTCGTCTCTAGCCTTTTTCATTTGAATGTTTGTGTATACTAACCTTGTTTTGCAGGTTGTTTAGGTTTTTATGTCTTTGCAGTGTATTTTCTAGAGTTGTCCATGGACTTGTTTTTTACTGGAGTTTCCATGTTTTAATCACACTTGTTTCAGTAGGCAAACTTCTTTTCTTTCTAACTTGTAGCTTGTTTTCTTGTCTCTAGAGGAATGATGAAAATTTATTTGAAAGTCAGAAATTGGTCTTTGGAAACAATAAATTCGAGGAAACAGGCAAAGGAGTTCATGAACCAATGAGAAGGAATATTGTTCAACAATTTCTGAGGATCGAAGGTAAAAACAACTGCTAGTTTGTAATATATCATGATGTTTTATGTCATTCTTATAGCCTCGCGAAATATTTTCCTTTATTGTGACAAATTTTCTTTCTTCCATTATCTTTCGCAGAGTTTATAGCAAGACTCATGAGCTGCTATAAGTCATCAATCACAACAAACAAAAGTGTGCAACATTGAAGTGGGACTTCTTGCTTACCCTTAGCTCAGTCAAACAAATTATCTTATGTGGAAAATATGAATAAATGGGCTGCGTAACTACTTCATGTTTAGCAAGCTTGAGACAAGGAGGACTTGAAAAATAAGAAATCGTACGTCCATATAGTTGTTTGTTTTAAGGATCATTCCTGTAAATGTATATTCCAAACCTAATAATCCAATCATAAAATTGGATTTACTCTGCATAATTATAAAAGTTGGCAAGAGGCCTATGTAATGTATGATCACAGGTACTATGAATATTTATTTGAAAAACAGACAATTATTAATGGCAAAAAAATTAAAAATTAAAATAAATAAAATTGGTCCCACCATATTTTTCCACCATTACTACCATCTAATTCCCATTAATTAAGGAGATTTCAAATGCCACCTTTACCATTCCGATCTTGTCCTCCTCCTCCTTCACACATTCAAGCACATAATCTGGATATTTCCACCATGATGGCCTCTAAATTTAATTTAAATCTGACCTTTTTAACATAATGCATGCATCAAATTGGATAAATGGTAGATCTGATCTTAGTTAAATCCATGATATATTATCACCATCATCATGTTTTGGATTATTGTCTTGCAATGATTCTCGTGTATTTGTTCTTCTTGTAGCACTCTCAATGAACTACTCAATATGGCGTGATAGGAATGATAAAAGTCCAAAACAACAAGCATGATCATGATTATCTCCTACTACTGGTGCCTGATTACATCTCGGAATTCCAGAGGGAATTTGCAACCCAGAGATTTAATTTGACCAACGAGGCCATGAGGCCGAATCATACCCATATATTGCAGTTTTTATGACTATTTGAAAGGCAACAGAAGTTCCTAGAGCAGCAAATCACACACACACACAAACAAATAAATATAAATATAGATAACTGCTATATACACAAAGAGATTATACAAAAGTAAATTCACAAACTGATGTGGTTTCATGGGATCCGCTAGATCTACTTTACAATAAGAGTAACTTTACAATCTGACGTACCACATTCTCGTGGTGCAATGGTCATCCAATTCTAATATGATTGAAGCCATTCCATGCTCTTGTAACTTCAACTTACATTTTTTACTATTTGTAGCATTTTTTTAGGGAAAAAAAATGATGCATTAACAATGAATTGATAATGATTCTTTTCTTCCTCTTCTTTTTTTTTTTTTTTTAATTATTTTTTACCCAAATCTAGCTTCCCACCATTTTCTTCTGAAATAGAAAGGAAAGGGGAAAACACGGTAATCTATTTTATCATCATATATATAAATATATATATATATATATATATAATTCTGCATGCAGTTTAATTGGGCGGCAAGATGTCGTCTGAGTTGGGCTTGTTAGTATTCAAATTTTTTAGGACCTCAACCTTAAATCAGCCATAATTTTGTTTAACTAAAATTGCATGTCAATCACTCATGCACTTTTATTAATTTTTTCCAAAACATTTACTGAGTTTTTTACCTTTGCAAATTACATATACGGACCTTAACACTCGCATTTAAAATCATTCATATATTTCTTATTAGTTTTCTAACGGGAGAATATATAACGGTGTGACGTAGACATGTAAAAATAGTTTTGAAATACGAAATATTATTACTCCTTCTGCCAAGACTTGTGGAAGGGAGATGAGATCCCATCCCTTTGTTTGTTTCTTTTGTTAAAGTTTTTTTAATCATTTTTATTTGAGTAATTCTATATATAACCGTGAAGTGCATAAACGTCGCGTAATCGCTTTGAAAAAGAGTGGGGTCTATTATTAAAAAATTAATTTTTTCATATGATTCCTATGTTTTATTCACTTTTTTCAAAACGTTTACACGATTGTTGCATAATTCACGGTTGTAAATATTTTTTCTCATTTTTATTTATTGTTGCTGTTTTCAGGATTCTTTTAATTTTTCTAGTTAGTTTGTTTATTTTCAATTATTTGTTATTTTAAGCTATTTGGGATTTTTAATAATGTTTTATTTTAAAAATGATTGCATTTTTTTTAAAATTGGAATGTGCAAAAGATGACAACTCATGGAGATTTTTGTAATAGAATGAAGGGAATTGTTAGGTTCGCAAAAAGTTTTACATATATAAAGTTTTACATACTAATAGCACATAAAAGAAAGGTAAAAACAAAGAACCTATGAACTTATATTACTCAGGAAAAAAAAAAAGAAAAAAGAAAAAAGAAAAAGCTCAATTACCCATCGGTGGCTATTTCAATGTTTTAAAAGGCAGCAATTAAACAATCTCACCACAACAATTCTTGATATTGCGAACCACGTATGCATATAGAGTATTGGTGATATTGTATTACCCATCTTTTAACCCCAACGAAACCCACAAATTATCTTAACTTATTGCAAGCTCAGAGAAAACAAATCACACTCAAAGATAATCAAATAAAACTCATTCCAAAAAAATCAATCAAACATTAAGCTAATATGTTCGAACGCCCTAAGGTTTCAATCTTCTTTTTTTTGTATTTTCGGATATCCTTTTATTTTGAATATTTTTTTTTTATATGTTTGAAGACATGGTGGTGCCACGTCAAGAGGGTCATCTGAACAGTAAGTTTTGGATGGCCAAATAACAGTACTCAAGTGTATTTTCTCATTTCTTAGATGAAAATGCTATTTATACTTATAATTTTACTTGCATAACTATACGTAGTAGTGTGTTAACTATTGAAAATTGCAAAAATTTTAAAATTCAAAATTTGAAAAAGAAAACACTAACAAAATCAGATTGTTACTCAGTATCTATAAAAAAATGTACATGTAGCATTTTGTCTTTTTGAGGTTAAAAGAGGGTAACTGGGGTAATGCTATATATTTTAAGTACTCTCTTTAAAAAAAAGTGGGAGTCATCATTAAAATAATATTTTTTTATGTGGGTTCCAGATTTATCTATTTTTTCAAAAGAAATATTCAAAGATTGCGCAATGGAATGATTGAAAATATTATTTCTCTTATTTTATTTTATTTTTTTATTTTTTTATTTTTATTCCACATATTTGAAAGTAGTATCGAAGCAGGCAGTTCCTTGCTTGATACGTGCATCAAGCAATGCATGTAACTTTACATGTTATTAATGATACGTAGGTCCATTATTATCGTTTGAAAATATTTGCTGTTGCTACTGTTCCCTCACTGGCTTGGATTAAAAAGCAGTTCATTTCAAATAATTATTTGAAAAACTAGTCAATGTTCAACTCAAAATAACTGAACCCATGTGTGTAGGATAGAATCCTGAAACAAAATCGAATACCCAGAAATTTAAATAACTGAATCCATGTGTTTAGGATAAAATCTGATCTCTTGAATGTTGCTAATTATAGTTTCTCCACATTTCTCTTATCAGGGTGTATTTAATTACTCGTTTAGTCTTCGCCAAAAATTTAAATAACAGAAACGTGCTCTGCTCTTCATCTTCCTCCTCCTCTTTCCCAGTAAGCGTGCTCTGCTCTTCCTCTTCCTCTTCCTCTTCCTCTTTAAGTAGTTTCAAAGTTCTAAGGTGCATAATCTCATATAGAAGGAGCCTCTGATTTATGATTTCACATGGTTTCAGTACTTTCATGATGTATCTTTGTTTGATACCTCTGAAGTCTCTGCTATTCTATTCATAGAATCTACATTAGACAAAAGAAATAGAAAAAAAATATAGAGATTTGAACTGTTGAAAACAAATTATCTTTCACAATTTGGTTTTTGAAAAAGAAGGCTTCACATGTTGCATATGCAAGTACATATCTTTGCGGCTAGACTCAATTACACGTTGTATATGCAAGTAATCTCATCAGATGATGCCAAGTCCTCCAGAAATTTCAATTCTTTAAGTATTGCTGTTCAGGTTCTACAGCATCTTTAATGGTTGTACAGCATCTTTTTTGTTGTCTTAAATTTACTATTATCTTCTACTGCCACCCAATTCATGCAATTTTTGGTAAATCATTCAGAACATTTTTTCTCTCTTCCCTTCTTTCTTTTGGAATGTTAAACTATTCACAACTAGACATGCCAAAACATATATAGATGTATCTATCTTTGCCTTTACTTCAGAAAATATGATTCTCTTAACTCTGTCAAATGGGTCAATTCGGTGTGCTGTCTGGGTATGAAGAGGTATATGCTAATAAACCAGAGCCAAAAATTTTCATGTTTCTTTGGTAAGGTTGGAAACCAGGAAGAGACCCAGAACAGCCAGCACTTTCAGCTTACAGTTTTGCACTACCAGGATTTGATAAAGCAAAGCAAACAACACCTAACAGCAACTCCTCTGCTTTGTAAAGTGCAATAGTGAAAGTATTGCAATGATGTTGGGCGGACAAACAGGTGGATCGTCTAGGTAAAAACCTCCTTCCCCGCCCCTTAATTTCTTCTTTATATTTCTAGATATATTTGTCTTTATTAATTTTTTGTTTTGTTTTTTGCCCCTTCCCCTATTCTCAGGTTGTTGAAGCCTACAGCAGCTTCCCAAGATGTGCAGCTTCTTGTACGTGTGCGCCACTTATGATTTGAATTCCTTCTTCTCTTTTTCTGCATTTATTACTTCCTTTCTGGTAAACTAGTGTTACTGCAGCATATACAAAAATATACATGTTCAAGTACTACTTCCATTCATATTTATGTAGGAACTTCTGGCTGCAAGATCATCAAAAATATCTGAAATACTCAAAGAGAGCTCCCAGGAGGGTCTCTCTCATTTCCTCCAAGACATGCCAGCTGAAGCAAAGACTTTTGATCTTGTCATCAAATTCTGCTATGGGTATGAACTGGACATGTCCACTGAGAATGTTGTACCAGTCACTTGCCTTGCTTTTCACTTAAAGATGACTGAAAGTCATAGCAGAAATAATCTTTTACGCAAGGCCCTTACTTTCTTTGAACAAAGAGTCCTCCCTAGCTGGAATGAAACTATTAAGGCTCTCTGTACCGTGGAAAACATATACAAGCAAGCTGTCAATTATGGCTTGGTAGACGCCTGTATAGAGTCTCTCGTCGTGAAGGCATTGGCAGATCCTAGCCTTCTTGGTGAACCAATCAAGAATTCAATCTGTGTTGCTGATGAAAGGGAGGATGCTCACATTGTCTATGGGACAAATGCAAGGAGAAGGCTCTTTGATCTTGAAAAGCAGTCTGCGGATTTGACAGTGCTGCCTCTCCTACTTTATGAGTCTATCATTCTTGCAATGAATAAGCGTGTTGTCCCACCAAAGAATGTGGCTGTATCCCTCTCTGCATATGCAAATAAGTGGGTGGTTTCATCCATCTCCAAAGGGAGGGAAAAAATGTCAATTTATAAGAGGAATTCTGAAAGGGAAGTCATTGAAGCTGTGGAAAGGCTTTTATCTCATGAGAGAGGAATCCTTTCTTGCACGGTATTGTTTGACATGCTGCGATCCGCAATGATTTTGGAAGCAAGCTCTGAATGCATAAATGGTTTTGAGGTCCGGATTGGAAAGCAACTAGAGGAGGCCACTGTCAAAGACCTCTTTATACCGTTTCAAGGAAACTCTAAGGAAGATATTGAGTGCTTGAGGGAGATTCTGAAAAGTTTCTATGGAAATTACAGTCATTCCAACCTATCAGGATTAATTGCAGTGGCAGAACTCATGGAGAGATTCTTGGCAGAGGTTTCGAGTAACATAGATTTGAAGCCAGAGGAATTTGTTGCATTAGCAGATATATTAATTGCAGCATCGCTGGTAACTCAAAGAAGATCTGATGGAATTTATAGAGCTATTGACATCTACTTGCTCAATCATAGATACCTGACCGAATCAGAGAGAGAGGAAGTGTGCCTGGTGCTGGATTGCCAAAAGATGTCACCTGAAGCTCGTGAACATGCAGCCAGAAATGAAAGATTGCCATTAAGGGTGGTTGTGCAGGTTTTGTTTGTGGCGCAGCTGCAGCTGCGCGACACAATCTTGGGGGAGACGCAGGATTCTGACAACAAATTGAGAAAGGAGGTGGGAGGGGATGATCTAAAGAAGCTGGACTATGGTGAGGAACAAGTGAGGAATGAAATGGAGAAAATGAGCCACAAGGTGATGGAGCTAGAGAGGGAATGCTGTATGATGAGGAAAGAGATCCAGAGTGGTAGCAGCCAAAGTGTCAAAAAAGAGAAAGTTGGCATGTGGAGAGAAATGAAGAGGAAGTTCGGGTGCACCACTAGCATGCACGACTATAACTGCCAGATAAAGAAGAAAAAGGTGCATCCAAAATCTGGAATATGACAAGAAGATTCATGCGCCAACTAGTTTTTTCTTTGTCATCTAGTTTTTCCCACATTTTAGCTTCCATTGTTCCTTGGTTACATGACCAGAGTGACTCTTTGCTAGGGGCCAGGAAATTGATTGGAGTCCTGGAACTTTAAAAGTTTTCTAGTTGTTACACCTTCTAAGCTTAGTTAATTTCTCTCCCATCCTGATCACTATACAAATTGTAGGAGGAGCCCATTTTTATCATCTGAAATGATTTAGAATAGCCACAAACAACAAGAAAGATAGAATTGCAGTGACATCAATTCACCGTTCCAGGGGGTATTAGTTAAAGATCCACCCTTACAATTGTTCATCACATTGCAGGGAGAGGAATTCTAAGATCAGAGAAAAAGATTAAGAATCTCAATATATATATATATATTTCTAGTTCTTATTTTACATGTATTAACTTTACCTCTAAAACTTCCATCACTGTCTTAGCAAAACACAGAACTTAGACCAAATACTTCCCCACAACAAGCATTTATAGGAGAAAAGACATTTCTCAAGTCACCCCCGAAAGAATTTATGTTTCCAAAAGAGTGTCAATCTCTCCAAAGCAAAAAAGGTAATTTGGCAAACAACTAGGCCGTTTCTCTATATGGAAATGCATCTACATGTCCATGACTTCCATTCAAAACAGAACGCCCCGGCAAACTTTTATGCATGATCACTAACTTGCACTTTGTTGTACCTTAAATGCACGGATCATATTGTGATCAACATGGCATGGACAATGTCAATGGCATTTTACTTTCCCTAGATCCAATTACCAAAAGCTTTTCAGCTTCATACGTTGCGCCTTGCAATTCGGTTGCACGGTCTGATTCGGGACATCAAATCCTCTATCATGGGCGCTATCATGCATGGTGAGTTCAAAATTCACATGTAATCACTTGACTTGGTAAAAGGGTAGGTTTGCTAGTTATAATACTTGCGTGATAAACCAACCTGCGATCTTGAACCATGAAACTTTAGTTGAAAGTGCAACATACGTGGATGAAGAAGAGGAGGATGTTTGCTATGGTTAATTGGTTATTATGTTTGAGACATTATTTTATATTGGGCGGTTATAAGCCTTAAAAGTTCATGTAGTTTTTCCTCAGTAAGAGTAAAAGGTTAAGCAAATGTATGTATTGTAAACATAATAGTAAATATTGTAAACTTTGTATATTGATAAAAATGAGTTACTAAAAGATGAAGAATACTAATATATTTACTGTGTTTCAAACGCATTTGGAAAATGAAGTGCAGGTTTCTTTGTGTTTAATTAGCGCCCATCTTCTCCACACCATTGCCAAAAAAAACATCTAAATATCTAGAAAAGGGTTGAAAACCTTTGGTGTTGATAGCTCTTGATTTTAATGGAAGTCCTCTATCTTTGAAAACCATCTCTGAAGCACTTTATTCGTCAAGCTGTGCAAATAAGATGAAATTAGTAACTCTGATCATTCTTCTATCCATTTCATTTTCAGACACTAACAAGATGAGATCTGTGTGCAAGCAAACATTTCATCAGTGCCTTTCCTTTTTAATCATGATATTTGGTATATGCGTAAAGACTTAATCATTTAGTTCGTTGGCTTGGGCGACATGAGCCACGACTAGGCCACCTCCCTTATTTGCTCCAGTTTTGCCATCCAAACAGTTTCAAAGTTCTTATGTGAATACTTAGCCATCTACGAGCTTTCACAGTTTTTACATTCGTACGTATAATCGTACATTCGAACGTAATAACGTCATCAAAATATTAATGTTTGCTAAAACATTTTTCTCTCTCTCTCAACGTTTTCTCCAACAGAAAGAAAACCTCACAAACTCAGATCTGCAAAAGAGGGAGAAGCTTCGGCTCCTCCCTCCTCTCTCTACAGTCCTTTTTATTCTCTGTGTAGTGTTTTTTTTATTCGTATTTTTATGTTTCTCAAGCCAAAAAAGGGAGGATCGCCGTTTCGAGTCTTTCCAGCAGTCGCCTTTCCACACGCGTCCCACCGGGATGACGCCCAGCCACCTATCTTCAAGACCACCAAATCCGGCATCCATCGGAGTGGCGCGTAGCCCGCATGCGCGGGACGAAGCTTCTGGACCCCGACGGCGCGTGGCCATCATGTGCCATTGTGGAGATCTCTACCGACGCCACGCTCGGCTTATACGGACTCCGTGTCTCCAGGACTCCCAAGATCGACCGTCGACTTTCTTCCCAGAGTGAACAGCATCCTGGTCGTGCCACTGTTAACACACTATACACTGTTCATCTTTTTGTGTTTTTTGGCCATCTATGTTCTATTGTTCCGTTTTCAATTTTCTGTTGCTATTTTGTATTTTTGCTTCTATTTTACTGTTGACCCGAGTGAGGTGTTTTGGCCTTTGGATAGAACACAACTGGGGCAAAAGCAGATTGAGAATGGTGGGCGATGCTACGGCTGGTGGCAGTGCGGCCAGTACTCGCTTGTAGGCGCTGCCTGCACAATGGAGGCTATTTTGTCCGTGCGTAAGCTGGGTGCTCGTGTCGTCAGAGCTCGAGATGTCGATGCATGCGATGGGCAGGAAGCCCAGGGTGACATCGGTGCTTGTGGCTCAGCAGTTTGTTATTGTGTTTGCTTGTAGTTTTTTGTTTTAGTTTTATTAGTTATTAATAAATTAGAAATAGGCTATTGGATTTAGTGTCGATCCGTAGCAGTGTCTCGTACTCTTTCTCCTTGAGAGGATAAAGGGGGACATTAAGCTCTGTTTTAAAGAGTTTTTCTTTATTACGAGAGAACTCATTGCGAAGTTAAGACAATGACCACCACAAAGGAATTTGTGTGTGGGAGAGCCCCATAGTTGATGCGTAGTTGGCTTATAATCTGAAATTTCCTTATATTGATAAGTCATATTTGTAACTTTGATTCATAAATCAAATGAGTTTGTTTCAAAAACATATATATTAATGTTCTCACAGTCAAAATATAACGTTCGCACCTAACAACAGTATGACACACAGCTTGCATGTGCTACTATACATTGGAATTTAATATAGGCATTTGAACACACGTTAGTATAGTTGGAATCATAGTAACTATTAATGCCCTTTCTCATAATGCGAATGTTATAAGATATTATTCCAACGTTCTGATTGTTGTTCGCATGTATCTTTTGTAGTTCGAATGTTATATTTGTAATTCAATTAATGCTAAGTATTTAGTTCTCACGTTAATTTAAATGGTGCGAACCTTAACTATCCTAGTTCGAAGTACTATTTGAATATCAAGGTTTGAACCATTATGGTAGAGCGTGAGATTAGCCTCGTTTATTTTCGAAAATGAAATGAGATGAGTTGAGATTAAAATTAAAAAGTTAAATAAAGTATTGTTATAATATATTTTTTAATATTATTTTTATTTTGAGATTTGAAAAAGTTGAATTATTTATTTTATTTTGTATTGGAATTTGAGAAAGTTGTAATGATTAAATGTGAAAAGATGAAATGAATTTGAAAAAGTACTTGAATTATTTATTTTATTTTATATTGGAATTTGAAAAAGTGTAATGATGAAATTGAGATGAGATAAGATGTTTTCTGAAAACAAACAAGACTTGACAGATGAGTTTAACTCTCTTACATGGGAAGACAGAACTCTGAGGTCCATATTCATTGACAGAAGGTGGACCTATATATCACATGCAAGGGGAAGATTTATCCAGATATGGTTTAGTAGTTCTACATTCAGATGTGGGACATGCCATAGTCTGCAGATACGCATACCATAATAGTACTGGGTTTTTAGTTCAAGGTATCGACAGACGTCTTTGCTGAGCTATTGCAAATCCTTGAGTATCTGAGACCTCATCTTCCATGGTTCAGGCCGAGCAAGCACTGGATGTTGGGACTTCTACTAGTGTTGCTCCTATTGAGGACGAGCCGATAGACATAGATGGTGCTCCATCAAACAACGCTGAAACTGTTGGTCAAAATGATGACCATGACGAGGACTTTTGGACTCTCACAGGGAGATATCGCACACCATTCGAGATTTATAATTCCTTCCACTAGAACACATTGCTCTCCTTTTTTAGGATGTTGCAACAAACGTAGACCCATTGGGATGTAAGGCCACCTTCAATCGGGCACATGTGCAATTCCTTCACCAGTTGGCACGGAGAGATCCTATTAACTTATCTTTACGAATATTTGCAATGATCTACTATGAGTCCAGTGTTATTTTCACCAAAAATCTTCCATTTTGGCTAATCATTAGTCGGTCGCTATTGCAGTGAAGAGTGATTTCCCAAGTTGAGGAGTGGCTAGTCAAGCAGACTAGCTCATTTGACGTGACATAACATAGGCGCAGCCTTGGACAGGCTAAGGCCGGTGCTCGGCATGAGATTGGGCCTACATTAGATCTTGTACCATCCAATTTGAGGTTGGTATTGATACCCACGGCTAGACTAGTAGGGAGCCGCAAGCTGGCACTACAAGGGACACACGCCTTGCTTAGGTTGATGCGATGATATCAAAGATAACTGCACACATTGATGGACGGTTTGATGCATATATTGGGCATCTCCAAACATCATTAGAGGACAAGATATCCTCATTTGGCCGTCATTTAGTATATCCTAAATGATAAGGTCAATATGTTGGCAATGACTTTCATGACTTTACGAGCAATAAGTACTGAGCTGTGTATTCTAATTTTGGACTTTTGTATACATACTTTTATGTCTTAGAATGTTATGCTCTTTAATATAATAGACCATATCAATTGTTTCTGTTTATATATTTTGTTCCTCTTTATGTTCTAAATATTTATTTTCCTTCTAATGGTATGTTTCAATAGTACGCACGTGTGTTTGAATGTTTAAAAAGTTACGTTTGAACATCTTGTACTCTAGAATGACGTCGAATCATTAACGTTCAAATAAAACACTAGTTACGTGTGCACGTGTGACTGTCACAAGAAGCTTAGTTTAAATATGAATCATACACGTGCCAACGTATTTGAAATAATATCCTAATTCTTGTGATGGTTAAATGAAATTATCACGAAATAATAGATTTGGGGACGATTTTGTGGCCATCACAAATTCTAAACCATCACAAACTGTCTAATCTATTGTAGTTTGCCACGTGTTCAAAACATTTGGGGAGTTCAAAATTCACATATAATCACTAGACTTGGTAAAGGGGTAGATTTCCTGGTTATACTATTCAAGTGATAAAACCTCATGTGATCTCTAACCGTGGAACAATAGTTGAAAGTGCAACATACTAGGGCGTAAAAGAAGAGGAAGAAGAGCTAGAAGAATATCCGTACGATAAATATATTTCATTGCACAATTGGCAAGTATTTACTTTCTAAGGCGTATTTATGTTTGAGACAATTTATTTTGTATTGGACGATTATAGGCCTTAAAACTTTTAAAAACCAGATCCGGGCGTGTACGAATTTTTTTACCTGCCCGGGTTTAATCTTGGCGGATAACCGCACGGATCCACCCGGATTCTAGGTTTCGGACAGGATCGGAAAAAAAATTCGACCCGGTTCTACACCTTTACTTAAAAGGTCATGTGATTTTTTCTCAGCGAGTGTAAAAGATTAAGCAAATGTATGCATTGGAAACATAATTGCAAATATTGATAAATTTGTATTTTGTTAAAAATGAGATGCTAAAAGATGAAAAATACTTAATATATTTACTGTGTTTCAGAAAAATTAAGTGTAGGTTTTTTCTAAGATTTTTTTTTTCTTAAAAAAAGGAATTCTATATACTAAAAAATTGTATATGAAAATATTATATAAATTGAAAACATTAAAAGAAAACAAAATCACTTATAAAGCTTGGAAAAAAATGAGAAAAAAAATGCACAATTAGAAAGATAGGGACAAAAGACGAGGGCCAACCAGCCATAAGAAACAATATTTTTTCTCCATAATAAATACATACAAACCATCTTCCAATTTGAAATCACTCTCTAGGCTCTGGCTAAAACAATACATTTTTGTAATCACATCCAACTATTAAAAAATACAACATAATTCTTCCATACAAATTTGACATAAACACTTTCAATAAAAGAATTTAAATAAAAAGATATGGAAACCTTAAAAATTAAAAAAAAAAATATTTTTGTAGCAAAACATGAATTCTTTTTTAAAAAAAAAAAAAGTGATCTTAAAGTGTGAATATATATATTTTTTATTAAAAATTATTCTAATTAAAAAATTATTTAAAGTTATATTTTTTATCTTGATTAGTGTATTTTGTCATTCCTTAGATTTCTGGGATGATTTTGTCTTTTGACGTGAAAGGGGGTAAAATGTAATGTTTTAATTGTTTGGGAGTAGTGATTCCCGAAAGGAAAATTCTACGACTATGTACACCATTGTTATTTTACCCTCTTCCCAATTATGATAAGGTGATCATGTCCATCAATCTTGTAATAAATTTGTTCATAAATTTAGCAAAATTGTCACTTTCTTCATTCTTTTTTTTTTTCAGACATCTTTGGGAGTAGTATTTAAGCACGCGCGATTCCTTACTTGATACGTACATCAAGCAACCATTTGCATATATAATTTTACATCTTATCAAATATACGTACCTCCATTATCATCGTTTGAAAATTTTTGCTTGAGCTGCTAGTGTTTCTTGATCACTAGATTGGATTAAAGCTGTTCAACATTTTAAAATAAATTATTTGAAAAATTAGTCAATGTTAAACTCAAAATAATTGAACCCCACTATAAAAAAATAGTATTTGTGACAGATTATTTGTGACGAGAATAACTATTTATGATGAAAACAGACTCATTTTAACAAGAAATAGTCATTTTTGCAAGAAATAACTGGTCACAAATAAACAATTTTCTTGTAGTACCGACCATGTATATTATGAACAGGATAGTAAAAAGCAAACCTCTGTCATATATCCACAACAAATTAAATATTTTGATCCTTCCTTTCCCTAGTTCTCATTCTACATGCATTAACTTTACTTCTAAAACTTACATCACTTAGCAAAACACAGAACTCAGCATTAGACCAAGTACTTAATTCCCCACAAAAAGTAGTATTTATAGGAGAAAATACATTTTCCGGTCATCCCCCAAAGAATTTGTTTCCATAATATGGAAATGCATCATCTGATGTCCATGACTTCCATTAAAAATAGAACGCCACGGCAAACGTTCATGCGTAATCATTAACTTGCACTTTGTCGTACCTTAAATGCACGAATCATATTGATCAACACGGAACAGACACTGTTAATGGCGCTTCGCTTTCCCTTGATCCATTTACCGGAAGCTTTTCAGCTTCATCCGTTTCACCTTGCAATTCAGTTGCACGGTTTGATTCCGGTACATCACGTCCTGTATCATGGGCACTATTGTCTTCATTTCCCAACACAACGACTGCCCCAAAATGCACACGGCGTTGGCCGCCACAACACGGAGAGTTAAGCGGGGACTCTAGGCTCTGTGAATTGTCTGTGTTTGTTGCACCGCCTACGGGTGGGGTTGGTCCATGACTGTTGTCCTTCTCGTTCAGTTGTGGGTCGATGCCGGGTTTGATGCATCTATATAAATAAGTGAAAAGCCAAAAGGCCCATGGGATTCCAACCAGTATCATTCCCACAACTAGATACCAAGATGCAGAGTCTGTTTGTGGGACGAAAATGTAGAGAAAGAGGAGAATTCCTCCTGTTACTATGCAGGCAAAGAACATGAATGAGATGACGTATACTCTAGCATCCCCTTTCCTTTCCTCCATTGAAGACAAAGATGAAGACGAAAGCCTCTCCCTTATTTTCCTTGTTGTTAGGTATCCACTAATAGTGGTGCATGGGAAGGTTGTGGAATCCAGAGGTAACAAATTCTAAATTAGACACCATGTAGAGGCCGTTGAAAGCGCATTGGTTTGTTAGTTGATCGAGCAACCGTTTAATTGCTGTCTTGCGGTGGATACTCATAACCGTGGGATAAAATATAAAAGGAAAATTAATAGGTAGTCAAGATGACGTGGTACTACGTACGATCATATCCCAACATGCTCTTTAATTAATTTTTTTTTTTATGTATTTTAATTGACATAGCATCTTATCATAGGATATGGAAATGCGGATCTATATTTTGCCAACACTTCATAACCTATAACAATATTTAAAGATAAGTGTTAGGTCTACTCACATATTATACAATGAAATTTACATACTGACGTAACTTAATGTAATACGCCAGATCTACTTTACAATAAAATGACTTTTACAGTATGAGAGCCCGTGGTAAGGAAATCAACATCTTTGTATCACTTGGACAACAACCGAGTTCCTATCTTTTAGTGAGATGTCTTCCCCTTCTTTTTTTCCATTTGCAAATTGTTACTAAATAAATGGGTAACCCCCATGATAGAGGTAGCGTCCACATGGGTGGAGAAGTTTCAAGAAGTTAATTAACTCCCTAACACAAGTAGTTAAATAGCTTTTAGGAAAGTTACTTAACCACTCCTGTAATTTTAAGGAGACTTATAGAAAGGAGAGTTGTGCATGCTAGTTTTTAGAAGTGAACGTACAAACAAAGACCTCTCATCTCTCTTTATAATTTTCTAGAGCAACCATCTTATGCTCTTGATCTTTACGTGTGGAATTATTTAAGAGACTTTAGTAGTCTTCTAATTTATGTAAAGGTACAATCACAACAATTTGTCGCTACCGGTAAGACGAGTAAACATTTAGGCTAGTGGGAATTCTGTATTGCTTGAGATAACTCAAATTAACCTTATATAACATTGATATCAAAGTCTATGCTTTTTTCCCTTATAAATATGATTACATGTTTGATGCTTTGGAATGAGTCTAAAAGCATGTAATTGATGATATGCCATGATTGTTTGAGTTTTTTTTTTATTCTTCATTAAAGGTTATGCTATGACATGTTTAAGATCAACTTATCTACATGAAAATATTCTTTATAATGTAAAAAACATGTCCCTTCAATTTGGTGAAATTTCGTTGCATGTAAAGGGAGAAGTCTAAAACCTTAATTTTGAAATTAATATTAGCACTAACACTTTGAGCCTAATTCCAACCAACCATATTTTATTTTTATTAAAACATATTTTATATGGTTAGAAAGTTGGGTTCATAATATTTACATTTTCATATCATACGCTTTATTTGGAGTTACGTTTAATTTCTACTTATGTCTTGTTGTGATTGAAGTAAGCCAGTGACAAGTGGTGTCAGAGAGGCCGATCCTCTCATGGCAGAAGGTACACGAGTAGCTCTGAAGGTTCACTAAGAAGGTTCCCAAAAACAACAAGAAGTTTTCCAAAGGCAACTGGATGATCATCAACATGCTATCCATGGCATTAATGATTGGTTAGAAAAGCTCACTGACATGTTCAGAACCTTAGTCAAGAATCTTCAAGTAACTCCTTCTAGAGAGGGTTGTTTAGAGACTAGAGTGGTGAATAATGATGAAAGGGTCTTTGTACCTTGAGAAGTGAGGTTGGATTTTCCCCATTTCAATGGGAGTAAACCTGTTGTGTGGATTTTCAAAACCACCTAGTATTTTAAATTCCATCAAACACCTTCAAACTAGAGGCTTCTGATGTCCTCATATCACATGGAATGAGAGGCATTGGTATGGTAACAAGATGCCATGGATTGTGGAATTTTTAATGGATGGGACTCACTTGTGAGGGCCTTACAAACTAGATATAGACCAATAGTTTATGATGATCCTATGGAGGCTTTAACTTGCCTTAAGCAAACATCTTCAGTGGCTATTTACAGGGCCCAATTTGAGGGTCTGTCTAATAGACTTAAAAGGCTATCGGAGAGGCATAAATTGAGCTATTGTTTTAGTAGTTTAAAGGATGAGATTGGTTTGCCCATATGAATGCTCAATTCTGTTAACCTCAATGTAGCTTTTGGATTGGCGAAAACCCAAGAGGAGTATTTGCTGACATCTAGGAGATCATGGAGGAATATGGGGGCAAACACTAAGAAGGAGTTTTATGAGGCAGTGTTGGAAGGAAATGGAATGCTGAAGCCAAACCTTCCACTTAAAAAGA
The DNA here is from genome assembly GCA_003123785.1 of Pterocarya stenoptera. NCBI lineage: Eukaryota > Viridiplantae > Streptophyta > Magnoliopsida > Fagales > Juglandaceae > Pterocarya > Pterocarya stenoptera. Next base: position 32,894 of record QEOT01124135.1, on the reverse strand, counting down.
TTTTTTCCTTCTTAGATGGAAGAAAATAGGAGAAAAGACATTTGTTAGCATTGCGAGGAAAAATGGAATCAAGCACATGTGTGTAACAATCTAAAGGTCTATTTGTTGCAAGTTGGGATGTGGTAGTGGAAGGGGCAGAAACTGAGGAGGTAAGTCAAGAGTTCAATACTTTGGTGGAAAAGTCAGGGATTGAGGAGGAGAGCTTGGAGATTTATATTCATGCACTCATAGGGTGTCCTAACAATAGTGTCATGAGATTGCTTGGAGATTTTAGTGGACTCAAGTACTCATAACTTCCTGGATCCACTAGTAGATCAGGTAGCCAAGCTTAAAATCCATAGTAACACGAGTTTGCAAATGAGAGTGGCTAATAGAGACAAGGTCTTGAGTAAGGGAAGATGTGAGAAGTGGTTAAGATCTAGGGCTCAAGATTCATAGTTCATTTTCTTGTTTTGACCTTAGAGGGCTGTGATATTATGTTTGGGGTTTAGTGGTTAAAAACCTTAGGGCCCATTAATTGGGACTTTACAAGTATGTCCATGAGTTTTATGGTGAGGCAATCCAAGGTGACCCTACAAGGGTTAAATTATGATAATTGGAATAGACAGACTGGGAAAAATTGTTTGGAGTCCTCTTTAACAAGAAGACATGGTTGGTTTTTGCAATTGGTGTCATGGGAACAGGGACAACAACCTGAAAGTCATGTGAAGAAAGTGATTCATATAATTGATAAGTTTAAGGAGGTTTTTGGGGAGCCAGTGGGGTTACCTCCAATGAGGCCTTTTGATCATTGTATTCCCTCGAAGGAGGGAGCTACTCCAGTTTCAGTCAAACCATATAGATACCCACACTACTAGAAAACAAAATTAAAAAGATTGTTCAAGATTTGCTGAAGTCTAGGGTAGTAAGGCCTAGCCAAAGTCCTTTTCTTCACCAGTTTTATTGATAAAAGAAAAGGCTGATGGAAGTTGAGGAATGTGTGTGAATTACTGTGCACTAGGGGTAGGTTTGGAGGTGAGATGATAATTTTGTGTTTTGTTTTAGAGTTTAAAATATTATTTTAGTTTTGGGATTTGAAAAAGTTGAATTGGGATTTGAAAAAGTTGAATTGGGATTTGAAAAAAGTGTATTGGGATTTGAAAATTTTGAATTGTTTATTATATTTTGTATGGGGATTTGAAAAAGTTGTAATGATAAGTTTAGATGAGATGGAAATTTTTGAGAATTCTGAGAATTCTCAGCCTCCAAACCTGCCCAAGAAACCATCAAGAAAGAATTTCCCATTCTTATCATTGATGAGTTGCTTGATGAGTTGTTTGGAACCAAGGTGTTTTCTAAGTTGGATTTGAGATTTGGTTATCATCAGATCAGGGAACTATGAGCTCTTAGTAATGCATTTTGGCCTTACAAATACCCCTGCTACTTGCCAAGACTTAATGAATGATGTATTCAAGTCTTTCCTAAAAACATTTGTGCTAGTCTTCTATGATGAAATTATGGTTTATAGCAAAGACTTGATCGAGCATGAGGAACATCTCAGGTCAATATTGGAGGTGCTGAAGAGGCATAGTTTATATGCTAAAATGTCTAAGTGTAAATGAGTTGAAGAAATTGAGTATTTGGGCCATGTCATCTCTGGTAATGGGGTGAAAGCAGACCCATTTAAAATTGTCTTGATGTTGGAATGGCCTATTCCTACTTCTTTAAAAGCATTGAGAGGAGTTTTAGGCCTTACAAGCTATTATAGGAAATTCATAAGGTATTATAGGTTCATAGCAACCCCATTGACTATGTTGTTAAAAAACTCATTCCTCTGGATTGAAGAAACAACCCAAGCCTTTATGGAATTAAAAACGGTTGTCTTGAAGAAGCAACCCAGCTCTTATTCTAGGAAATTCTTTCTTTCTTTAATATTTCTCTTGTATCTTAAATAGAGATCACTAGCATGTACAGAAGAATATTGAAATATCATTCTGATTTCATGGTATCAAAGCTAGTGTTTTTTTCTAAACCTAGCTATCAATGATGGAAACTGCCGTCAACAGTAAAGGGTCAATGACCTATGAAACTCACGTAGTGAAACAGAAGCTATCTCCACCATGGGTTCAATTGGACTTGATAATTCATCCTTTCAACTCACGGTGGAGAAGCTGAATGGGAAGAATTTTCGTGAATGGGCCCAATCGATTAAGCTCGTAATCAATGGCAAAGGAAAACTGGGATACCTTACCAGCGAGACAAAAAATCCAGCCTCAACCGACGCTTCCTCCCTAAAAAAATGGAAGTCAGAAAATTCAAAGGTGACTGCTTGGCTTGTAAATTCCATGAAGCCCTCCATCGGTAAGACCTATCTATTCTTGCCATCGGCGAAAGATATTTGGGAAGCTGTTTGTGAAACATATTCTGATGTTGGAAACTCCTCTAAAATATTTGAGATTAAGACTCAACTATGGCAGATGAAGCAAGGGGAGAGGGAGGTCACGTATTATTACATGGAGATGACAGCCCTCTGGCAAGAACTCGTTTGAGCTTCGAAGAAGAATAGGAGTGCACTGGCGATAGTGTGCGATACAAGAAGCAACTCGAAAATGAAAGAATTTTTGAATTTCTTGCAGGTCTTAACCAAGACTTGGATGATGTTTGTAGAAGAATTCTTGGCCGATGTCCCCTGCCTTCAACACACATTGAAGGTAAGGTGAGAAGAAAATAGGCGTAAGGTAATGCTGAAGGAGATTGTCTCTACTGGACATACTGGACGTGTAATGGCTGCCTTGGTGTCTCAGGGCACTCTTGTTGGATCAGGTTCAATGGGTGCAATGGAATCAATGTGGTATATGGTACCTTGAGGGTTTTTGGGAAGAAGTTAAGGTACTTTTAGGTGACTTCTCATATCAGATTATCCACTCTTATAGGGAGAGTAATGCAGTTGTAGATGGTTTAGCCAAAATGGGTTCTGAAGAAATTTCAAAGACTTGGTTTACTTGATAGGAACTACCTCAGGCAGTGAAGGGATTGCTCAAGCTAGATAAAGTTGGGGTGTCTTATTTGAGACTAGTTTAATATAATGTAATCCTTGAATTCTTTATTTGTGTCATTTGTTATATTAGTCCTTTATTGTTCTACGGTATTCCTCCGCCACAAGTAAAGTTATTATGAATAAATGATAGAGGTGTCGTTCTTAAAAAAAACAAAAACAAAAACAAAACAAAAAAGGGGCGTCCTTGGTGTGAGCATTGCCAAAAACCAGGACACACAAAAGACACCTGTTGGGAGATACATGGGAAACCATCTTATTGGAAACCAAGGTAGAATAGCCAAAACCGTGGCTACCAAGCTGCTGTTGATAATAAAGCTGAGCAACCTCAAGGGGAAAAGAGCAAAAATTCCACTCCAAGCAGTACATTTAACGCTGAACAGTTGGAGCAACTCTATAAAATGATTTCTACCCTTCATGCATCCGGCCAGTCCCCCACAAGTGTCCCTTTTGGTTCTTTAGCACTCAGAGGTGCACAAAACTCCTTGGACTATTAATTCTGGTGCTTCTGATCATATGACTGATTCTTATCATCTTTTCTCCTCATACTCACCTTGTGCTAGAAATCTGAAAGTTAAAATTGCAAATGCCTCACTCTCATATGTTGCAAGCAAAGGGAGTATCCAAATCTCTGACTCTATAACACTAGAATATGTTCTTCATGTCCCTAATTTATCATGCAATCTGGTATCCATTAGCCAGTTGACAAAAAACTCCAATTGCTTGGCTAAATTTCTCCCTTCTCATTATGTCTTTCAGGACCTATCATCGTGGAAGACGATTGACAATGCTAAGAAGTGTGAGGGGCTCTACTACTTTGAGAAGACTAATGTGAGTGAGCAACGTCAAATTGCTATTTGTGATTCTATATCTTTTCCTAAGCTTATTGAACTTTTGTTATGGCATTCTAGAATGGGTCATCCCAATTTTCAGTATTTCAGACTTTTATTTCCTTCCATTTGTTCAAATAAAATGTCTATTGATTTTCAATGTGAAATTTGTGAACTGGCTAAACATCAGCACACTTCTTTCTCAAAATCCAACAAACTATCCAAACCATTCACTATGATTCATAATGATTTATGGGGACCTTCTCATACTCTTAATCGTTCCCACACAAGATGGTTTGTTACTTTTATTGATGATCATACTCATATTTGATGGGTTTACCTGTTGAAAGACAAAACTGAAGTTCGTTTTGTGTTTATCAATTTCCATTCCATGATTCAAACATAGTTCTAAACTAAAGTTCAAATTCTTCGTATTGATAATGGCACAGAATATTTCAATAGTATGGAAAATTATCTTCAATAGCATAGGATAATTCACCAAAGTTTATGTGTCGACACCCCCCAACAAAATGGGATTGCTGAACGAAAAAATAGACATATTCTTGAAGTTGCTTGTGCGTTGATGTTCACTACAAACATACCAAAAATATTCTGAGGAGATGCCATCTTAACAGCTACATATCTCATTAATAGAATACATATCCGTGTCCTTTCTTTTGCAACACCTCTAAACAAATTTTAGGAATTTTTTCCTACTTCTCATCTAAGCTCAAGTCTATTTCTCAAAGTGTTTGGTTGTACAACCTTTGTCCATGTATGATCACCATCAGAATAAACTGGACCCTAGAGCACTTAAATGTGTTTTTATTGGCTATTCTCCTATCCAAAAAGGCTACAAATGCTATGATCTAGCCACCAAAAAAAAAAAAATTGTCAGCCTTGATGAAAACTTAAACTCAATGGGAGATGCAGAAAAGTAAAATGACAAGGAGATACTTGTATATTCAAGGAAGCCAAAATTAAGATACAAGGAGAATCTCACACCTAAGGCACCAAGAAAGTTGGAACCGATGATAGATCCAAGCAACCATGAATCTCTTTCTAATCCCGACCAGGCAATAGCTCAAAATTTTCACGAGTTCTCCTCTAATAAATCTGAGCCTACTGATATTGATTTACCTATTGCTCTCAGGAAACAAACTCGGTCATGTACTTTCTATCCTATTTCAAAATTCATGTTTATAATACTTTGTCTACAAGGTGTCATGCCTTTACTTCTAACCTTGATAGTATAAAAATTCTAAAGAATATTTAGGAAGCCTTGGAAATTCCTATATGGAGAGAGGCAGTTATGAAAGAAATACAGGCCTTGAAAAAAAATGAAACTTGGGATGTGATGAATTTGCCGAGAGGGAAGAAACCAGTGGGCTGCAAATAGGTCTTCACTATGAAATATAGAGTTGATGGGACAATAGAACGGTACAAAGCCCGTCTTGTTGCATAGGGCTTTACACAAACCTATGGCATTGACTACACTGAGACGTTTGCACCTGTGGTAAGTTAAATACAATTCAGGTACTTGTGTCTTTGGCAGCCAACTTGGATTGGCCACTTCAACAACTTGATATTAAGAATGCATTTCTAAATGGCGAATTAGAAGAAGAAGTTTTCATGACAGTACCACTAGGTTTTTGTAAGAAATCCCTGAATGGACTCAAACAGTCTCCAAAAGCATGGTTCGATAGATTTGCAAATGTGATAAAGGGTCAAGGATATCGATAGGGACAATCAGACCATACTAAGTTTTTCCAGCAATCCAAAGATGGAAAGAAAACAATTCTGATTGTAAATGTCGATGATATAATCCTAACTAGAGATAATCTCGTGGATATGAAGAGGTTGAAGAAAGTCTTATCCACTAAGTTTTAAGTAAAAAACCTGAGACAAATGAGGTACTTCTTGGGAATGGAAGTAACCAGATCAAAGAAGGGAATTAGTGTCTCTGAGTGCAAATATGTTCTTGATCTCCTAACCGAAACTGGCATGCTTGGCTGTAAACCAAGTGACACGCCCATCGAAGCAGAAAAAAGAATAGGAGACTTTTGGAAGACTTGTTGAAAAAGAAAGATATCAGAGATTAGTTAGCAAACTAATCTATCTATCACATACCAGACTTGACATTGCATTTGCAGTGAGTGTAGTGAGTCAACACATGCATTCACCAAAGGAAACACACCTAGAAGCTGTGCACAAGATCCTCAGATATCTCAAGGGTTCTCTAAGCAAATGACTATTCTTCAAAAAATGTGAAAGCAAGGAAGTAGAAGTCTTCACAGATGCTAATTGGGCAGGTTCTCCAGAGGATAGAAGGTCCACCACAGGGTATTGCATCTTTGTCTGGGAAAATTTGGTAACTTGGAGAAGCAAAAAATAGAATGTAGTGGCCAGAAGTAGTGCTGAAGCTGAGTTTAGAGCAGTTGCACAAAGGATGTGTGAAGGACTGTGGTTACGGAAACTCTTGGAAGAACTACATGTCACAGTAAAATTCCCTATCAAACTCTACTGTGATAACAAAGCAGCCATAAGCATCTCTCTCAATCCAGTTCAACATGTCAAGACCAAGCATGTAGAAGTGGATAGATATTTTATCAAGGAAAAGGTTGAAGAAGGAACCATCTGTATGACTTATGTTCCTACAAAAGAGCAAACAGTGGACATGTTCACCAAAAGGCTATCTAGACAAAGTTTTAATGATTTCTTTTGCAAGTTGGATATGATCAACATTTATGATCCAACTTGAGGGGGAGTGTGGAAATCCCGATAAATATGGAGATGGAGTTATTAGTCGTAGATATCGAGATATTATTGTATTAGTGGAGTAATTTATGGTAGATATTGTTTAGGAAGTTTCTGTTTTCCTGTCAATTAGTTAGGGCAATTTCTTGCTCTTATTCTAAGAAATTCTTTCCTTCTTTGATATTTCTCTTGTATCTTAAATAGAGATCACTAGCATGTATAAAAAAATATTGAAATATCATTTTGATTTCATTATCTACATATTAAAAGGAGCCGCTGGCCCTTGTGTCTACAGTAAGCAAATAGAGACCAATACTTGTTGGGACAATCCTTCAAAATTAAGACTGGTCAACAGACTTTGAAGTACTTATTGGAGCAAAAACTAAGGACTGAGTCTCAATAGAAGTGGTTATCTAAGTTGATGGGTTATGATTTTACCATTGACTATAAAAGAGAGAAAGATAATAAGGTTGCTGATGCACTCTCAAGGAAGTCTGAGGAAGAAACAACTATTGTAGTTTTAATCACTTTTTCAACCCCATTATAGATTGAGGAATTGAAACAAAGCTATCAAATGTCTCCATCATTCAGTGTCATATATTATCAACTTCAACTGGGTCTAGAAGGTCCGAGGCATTACACAGTGCATCAGGGTCTATTATTGAGAAAATCGAGGTTAGTTGTGGTTCTTAATTCTCCATTCAAAGCCAAGATTTTACAACATATACATTATAGTTAACAGGCTGGGCATGTACGGTATCATAAAACACTGCAGAAAGCTAAGCTGGACTTTTATTGGGAGGGAATGCATAAGGACATTAAAAAGTTTTTTAGGGAATGTGATGTGTGCCAAGCTAACAAGCATAAGACCCTCCATCCAGCTGGACTATTGCAACCATTTCTCATTCCCAACTCTTCATGGTTGGATATTTCCATGGATTTCATTGAAGGATTGTCTCTCTTAAATGGGTTTATAATAATGTTCACAATGGTGGATAGGCTAACCAAATTTGCTAATTTTTTTTTTTTCCATTTTCTCATCCTTATACAACAAGCAAAGTAGCCCGAGTATTGTTTTTTGGAGTCTTCAATTCAAGTTATATGAGATGCCTAAATCCATGGTCTCGGATAGAGATCCAATTTTTACAAGTTCTTTTTGGAGGGAATTGTTTCAGTTGCAAGGAAATTCACTCAATTTCAACTCTGCCTATGACCCACAGTCTAATGGGCAAACTAAAGTATTAAATAAGTCTTTGGAGGCATACTTGATATGTTATACCAATGATAAGCCATAGGAATGGAGTATGTGGATTCCAATGGCAGAATGGTGTTATAACATTACATGTCACTCTTTTATTGGGATCTCTCCTTTTGATGCCCTCCGTGTTTATCTACCACCCAAGTTATAGCCTTACATTTTAAGAACAACTACTAATGGAACAGTGGATCTGCAATCAAAGTCGAGAGTTCAACTTGTGTTGATGTTAAAGGAGAATTTGATAGGAAGGACTTAGAGGAGTTTTGAGGTGTGAGAATCGGGTTTTTTTAGGCTCCAACCTCACAGGCAGAAGACAGTTTGTTTGTGCCACAATGTAAAACTTGCTCTAAGGATTTATGGTCCTTTTCAAGTGCTTGCAAAGATTGGGACAATGGCTTATAAGTTGAACTTGCCATCATCTTCAAGGATATATCTAGTGTTTCATGTGTCATGCTTGAAGAAGGAGTTGGGGCAAAATATCTCTCCATTACCTACACTACCTCCTCTGGATCCACAAGGGCAACTTCAACCTAAGCCCAAGTCTATTCTAGAGAGGAGGATGATTGGCAATCATGTAGCAATTGAGGTACTTGTTAAATGGTTGGGGGCACTTGTGGAAGACAATTCTTGAGAACTATTGTGGAAGTTAAGCAACTTTTACCCATACCTTATAGGCAAGGTCCTCTAATTTTAAAGGGGGGAGGGAGGGGCGGAATTGTAAGGGTCTTGAGGTCGAGGACCTTAAAGGGGAAGGGATTGTAAGGGGAAAAACCTGCAAATGAGGTGATGGTCTGAGATGAGAAGGGCCAGACAACTGTATTAACGGAATGAAGGGCAAAATGGTGCATTGAGGACTTAAGTGATACGGTGCGTTTTTAAGATTAGAAGGATCATGATGGGAAAAAGAATTACAAGCTGAGTATTAGCATTAGATGTGATTAAAACAATTGTGTTTACTTCCTTTGTCATATAACTTGTATAAAAGCCAAAAAATCTCTAAACTAACTGTTGTTCAGAATTCTTAATATTGAAGTTCATTTGGAGGTTGAAGATTCCTCGAAATCTTTTACAAGAATAAAGAATTGAGTTCGTGGGTTTCTTTCCATTCTTATTTTGAGTTCTTGTATTGTTTTCCCCTGCTATTTCTGCTGTTTATGAGCTGCTCATTTATTTAAATAAATCAAGTTCAAGCCGAACTCAAGTTGTTCAAGAGTTGCTTTGTTCATTTACAGCCCGAGGTGCTACGACAATAATGAAAGCCAGTGAGACCGAAGACACGAGAAATACTTTAAAATTTATCAACCAAACATTAAACATTGGGTGTCAAGAGTCTAGACCTATTGATAAGTAAAACAAGTACGGAACAGATGGGTACCATTTATTATCATGTAAAAACACAGTAAACGACTAAACGTACCCAACACTTCCTAGTAAATCTATCTTCGGTAAATTTGAGAAGAAATAAAGTATGTTTTACATCCAAAGTGTCAGTCCTCTGTAGAATCTACAGAACAGTTGCTAAAACAATAGTAAACCAGGCACCAATTTACTAGATATGGAAAATTAACTTCCAGAGAGTGAGGACACTAAAAAGAACTTTCCCTTCTGCAGGAAAAACCGATTTATATCATCCACCTTATTAAGAAACAGAAAACATTTCATTAACAATGAGTATACTCTAGCCGCCATTGCCACTTCAAAATAATATCCATGGCCCTAAGGTGGCAATTCTCAATCAGCGCCTCCATCGTCTTCCTCCCCATAATGAACCCATGGTAGCATTGACTCAAACAAGACAGCCAGTGCATTCCGATTTGCAACATCACGAGGAGCATGGCCATTGCCAGGTTGATTGGCAACTTGGTCTTCATCCTGTGCAAGCCCCCTCATCCTTGGGTCACCAATAAAGTTTTGAAGGATTTCAGGTGGAATAGATGGCACTGAATCTGAGAAGTCTGAAACCAACAAATGGCCATACCTGTCAACAAAAAGAATCTGGTCAACCCTATTCCCAAATACAAAAAACTTAAGTAATGCAATAAAACTCTGCACAACCATCATGATAACAACGCTCTAGAACAAGATCCACATCCAGCTTAGAATCTTGGCCTAGTACAAATATCTTAACTATATACCACCCTACAAAATTATTTGTACTCAGTATTAGAATAAAGGTAAATTACACTTTTTTTCTCCTCCATGCCATCATTTCATTGTCAAATATGCCACCAAATTTTAACCAGCTGCAAGTCATCTTCGAATAAAAACTTAGGGGAGAGTGCATTTTGAATCAGAAACTACCGTGTTTTCAAGTTGCACACCATTTTACCAATACCATCAATCTCGACACCAAACTATCGCTTTTTAAAATTTTGTACTCTTGATTACAATCTAACTGTCAAGAATATGCCATATGTTATACTTTCATCAATCTTAGCTGTTAAATCCAAACCAATGGTGCAAATTGCCTAAAAAATGGTAATTGGGGGATGCAAAATATGCGTTTCCCACAAATTATTGTTTCTACATGTCCCTTCATCCAATGTATCCGTTAACTTGGACAGAAAAATGCATCGATAGAAGACAATCAATCACTTGGGATCTATGAAATGACCAGATTGACCTTAAAGATTAATTTGCACCATTTCACTCAAATTACCCAAATAAACCCAAAACACAACTTCCCGAGTCTAAAGAAAAATCTCCAGAAAATCATTCAGAAAGAGAGACCCAAAGTAGAAGAAATTAACAAATCTTCAAAACAATATTTAACATACCATCGTGTGTTTGATGATTGAAACAAACTGAAGATAGCCTCAGTTTTATAATGCTCCAAAAGAACTTCAAGCATCGGACTTGAGTCAACAACTAATTATCCAAATCCACTCTTAGCTACAAATACCAAGCACTAAGGTCCCGTTTGGAACTTGGATTGAACTGAGATCAACTCAGTCCAATCTAATTTTAAGTTGAGTCTAACATCTAAACACCCAACTCTCAAATCACTAAACTCATCTCAACTCAAAACCTCTTTACATGTGGGACCCACAACCTTTTTCAACTCAACACCTCTTTCCATTCAGGACCCACAACTTTTTTCAACTTCCCATAAATATATATAAATTTATCTTAACATCCAAATACCTAAACTCATCTTAGGTGGACCCCACAAAACTCACTCCACCATCTCAACTCACTACTATTCATAAAGAATTCAACTCATCTCTACTCACTACTCTTCATAAAAAATTCAACTCATCTCAATTCAGCTCAACATCCAAATGGAGCCTAAATTACACCCAGGAAAACCTTGAAACCAATTATTAATACCTTCCTTTCTTCACCTCCTTCCCTTCCCTTCCCTTCTCTACAAAATACCACGTCCTCACGTTTTTTCCCTCTAACAACCAAAGCCCAGGACACAGTTGAGACCAGATATCACATTGGTGCATTTTGGTTTATTCTAGTATTTTGGGTGAGATGGTGCATCTAGTCCTTCGTAATTAAATTAGGGTTTATTTGCTCCTTTTATAGCCATCATTTACATGTGCAGTTCCTGTGACTATGTATGTACCTATGATTGTTTAGGACAAAGAAAATTCAAAAGATAACTCCAAATTACCAGACAAGTATCGATTTAAAGTTTGATGGTATATTTAAAATATGAGAGTTGTTTGGGGGAGGGATCAGAATCCGGCTGGAAAGACCTACACCTACTACCCTTCCTCAAACCTTCCCCTTTTCATAATAATTAGGTAAGCTTGGGTTCCAAATCTTTTGACATGCAGTCTTAGTGTAATCTACCCTACACTCAATTAATTAGCACACACGCATTCGGCAATCCAAGAATTTAATACAGAGCAGTCTAGTTAAAGAAAACTTAGAAAAAGGGAAACTAACTTAAGATACTCACTCATTCTTCTCAGATGGGAATGCTTCTTTTCTGACACAAGCCCAATCATTGGCATCACTCTCATTACTTTCCATTGTTTCGATCACCAGTTTTGAAGCGTCCTTGAGCAGTTTTTGCAGTTCTGGAAGCCTCCAAATAATGTAATTCCTCTCTACATATATATTGATCAAATGATCTAAGGATGGTATCCCTGTTTGATCTGATTGGAAATAAGAATGCTTGACTATATCTATCCATACTTTATCCTTCAATGGTGCCTTTGCAACTAGTTTCTTTAGGATAGAAGGGTGAAGCATCAAAGCCTGCTTCATAAGATCATTTGAAGTAGCATTTGAAGAATCCGCATGATTATCTTGTGAGAAGTGCTGTTGCTCAAGATAAAACCTGCTAATGGCAAGTGAATATGAGAAATTTGGATACAACCACAAGGAGTTGTCACTTTTATAGTCCTCAGAGAACTGTTCCAACCATGCATATTCCTCTGCCCTCAACGATAAGTAGTCAATGCAAAACATGGCACCCATTGGATCGTCAGAATCCAATGATAGCAACAGTTTACAAACTTCCAGAGCAGATCGATGACAGCCTCGTCTGTCCATATTTCTCATGTGAGTGAAAAGTGATGTGAATAGCGGTTTGTTGGTTTCATGGCTGAATTTCAATTGGCAATTACCCTGCAAGGGAGTGAACATAGGATGCCATGCACATTCCAAGGCATATAAACTCTTTGCTGTGGCATCTGCTGACTGTTGATGTTCACCCACAAACTTTAAATATTCCGCCATTGTTATCAGTGAATCTAAGTGATAAGGATGGTGCATCAAAATGCTTGCAATACTATTAAGATCATGAATAGCTTGGGCAGCTTCAAATGATTTTTGAGCTTGATCATAGGACGGCAAGTGTACATATCTAAATCATGACAACAAAGACACAATTAGGGTGCATGAGGATTGGAGTAAACAAAAACCATAAAACAGTAAATTGGGATATGGTGAAAACTACAAAGATAAAGGTAAAGACAAAAGGTAAAGAATAAAACAAAGGAAATTGACTTGAAGGTAGAAATTACTGTCAGTACCACTACTGCCCTGGAGAGGGCTAATGCACAATAAATTCTAGAATCCACCATATAAAATTACAGAAACTTCTATAACCTAAGCTGAGTTTTAGGTCTGTCAGAATCAAAGAGCAAGTTCATTCGATGTGGAGATAATGATATTAGTTTTCTCACACTCAGTAACAAAAGACAAGCCAAATCGAGGTATCAGTATCTGAAAAAGAAAATGCATCAAAACTGAGCAGCTGAGGATGATGTTAACCTAAAGTAGTGGCACCCATCCTTTGTTTCCAGAAATTCCATGGACAAAGAACTATCCCAGCGATGCCAATTGTCTAAAGGAGTGACAAGAACAGTCTTTCTATGACTATGGCTTCCATATCGTCCGCCCCTTATCTGTCTAGAACTGCCAGCTTGACTATTTTTCTCAAACGATTTGACCACCTTAGAACCAAATATTCTTCGAAGTTCATTTTCAGCATTCAAATATTTGGGATCCACACGTAATATTGACGGCATGTATTGTTTCACCAGCTTGTCACCAGTCTTCACATTCGTGGCTTTAGCTTTTCTGGGGACACCATCATTACAAGAAGATTTACCCCCCACTTCTAAAGAGAGAGTTTCTAAGATCATATCCAAGGGCTTTTCAACATTATCTGCACTCGACAAAGAGCCACCCTTCCCTCTCTTCTTCTTCTTTTTCTTTGACTTGTGACTGGATGTCACAAGCATATCAACGTTACTTTCCATCAGTGAAGGTTCTTGTTTAGTAATATTTAGCTCCAAGGTTTCGTCAACGACTTCCGAATCATCCCCCTGCAGTCAAAATGATCGTCAATAAAGTAAAAATCGAATGCTACATTCTTGCCCTTTCTGCAGCCACCAATATTCTATTGATTTTTGCTTTTGAAGGGAAAAAAAAAAGGAAATGACCCAATTAAGAGATTCCTAAAACTAAAGAAAGAATTTAGAATCTTCTAGACATCAAGAAATACTCGAGACAGCTAGGCTTGATCAAAAGCACATAAATTGTATTATATTAAGAGTTTGTGTAGGGAAATGACCCTCAAAAACCTAAAATTCCTACATGGTTAGGAATTAGTATAGCAAAACGGTCGCTTATGATTAGAGTAATTGGAGAAGGAGGAAACCCCATCATATGAAATGGGTTCAATGTCCAATTATGAAACCCTTGGAAAAAAAGGATGAATCGAAATATAGCTGCTACACCAAAGCTAGGCGCAAAGAACCAACCCGACTGACCTAGTGGATAAATCAGGAATACATAAACAAAAACAGCAATTGGAGCAGAGAATGCGATTTTGGGTATGGATTTCAATTCCTGGCATGAATTACCTGAAAAATAAAATAAAAGGCCACATTCAGCCCTTCAAAACTCAATTTTGTTCACTCCCCAGATATCATACGAAGAAAAGAAAAAAAAAAAGAGATGGAATGAATCATGTGGTCGTGGGGGTTAGAGGCAGAAACCTGTTCAGGGTCATCTTCGTCGCATAGGAGGTGGAAGGGATTGATTGAGGAAGGAGGGCCTGAACTGGAGGATTCAGATCGATTTTCATTCAGCTGCTCCTCCTCTTCTTCATCTTCCTCTTCGCGGGGAAGCTGCTGCAGTCTCTGTTGCTGTTGTTGTTCTTTCAAAACCCTTTTCAGCAACCGAGCCGACATGGATTCCTTGATTGGGACGATATGCGATAAAAGAGAGAGGCGAAACTAAGAAAGAACGAAGAAAGGAAAGGCAGAGCAGTTGCAGATGATTCGCAGCCTCCTCAACACCGCAGCAATCCACTCTTCCAGTTTCCCTACTTCCTTCGTGCCTTCCTATCCTTCAACCCACCACTCTACGACTTGTAGCTCAGTGTTTTTATTGTTTGTTTTTTATTTTTTGTATATTAAATAGAATTATTAAAATTCACAACAAATTTTATAATTCATTTTCAAATATTATTCAAATACAAAGTATTTTTCATTATCAAATTTTCAACTTCTTCATATAATCATTATCTAATCATTTTTTTAAGAAAAATTGTAATCATTCATTCATCAAAAAAACTTATATCTATGATTGGATATATTCTTAGATGTTCTCACAACAAACATGACATCATAAATCAAAATAATGCATTTAAACTCTACCAGTACACTATTTCTATTTGTGACTAGTCTGATCTTCACTATTGCTAATACTCTTTACAAATAAACATTCAAGAGACAACACTCTCTTTCTAAACAGAGACTCAACCTCACCCTTCATAGAAAGAGAGGACTTAACGTCTACAGACAAACATTTGAGAGACGAACTCTTTTTTTTATTTTAATTAACAATAAGAAAATTAAAAAGGAAAGCAGTAAAATAAATGCAAAAAAGACGGATTACAGTGTGAACCAATTCTACTAGATTTCGGAATCTGTGACAACCTGTGAATGCAACACACTTGTGTCTTTCAGTCACAAAGATCAGATCTGAACGGTCTAATTGTGGCGAGTCCGGTGACTTGGTGCATGTGTCGAGAAGAGGTGCCGGAAAACCACGCGCAGATGTGGGTGGCGCGAGAGAATCACATGCGGTGATTTTCTTAAAAACCATCACTTTCCTCCAAACGATTTCCGACCTATAAATCTGTTTGTACTGCACGTGTCTCTCGAAAGTTGTCGGAAAGCTGTAGATCTATATTTTTCGACCTTAAAGAAAATAAAATAACACTAAGTAAAAGAAACATTGATAGACAATGTAGGTGAATGGAGGAATGAAAGGGAAGAGGAAGAGAAAGTCGATGCCTCCTCCCCTTCGGCAAAAATCAGATCTAGAGCCCTTAGATTTTTACGCAATAATCATTATCCAAACACAAAAATCAATACAACTTTAATAAATCTTAAACAAAACACAAAAATTAATACAGATTTTATAAATTTTAAAAAAATTGTATTAAAAAGTTAAATTCAAATAATTTTATAATTTTATAATATATTTATTCAACTTTTTTTCTTGTTTTTTAAAATCTAATAAAATATATTAACTCAAATAATTTTATTACTATTTACGTAATTATGATATACTCAAATGTCCAAACTAACTTTTGTGATTTAACTCCCCAATCAAATTTTAGTTACATTCATTAATAATGTTATTGTAACGTGACACTAATAATTTAATATTAAGTTAAATTAATAAAAGAATAATGTTATCTATACTTTTAATTTTTTTTTTAAATCTAATAAAATATATTACCTCAAATTATTTTATTACTATTTACATCATTATGAGAACTCTCTAAGTGTCCAAACTAACTTAAAAGTTTACATATATGTAGAAGAACTTTTAATCAAATTTGACACGAAACACAAATGTCGTCTCATCCACGTTACTAAAAATGTATAAAAGGAATTCTAATTAATAACAAAATGAGTCATTGAGGTTTCACATATTTGAAAATTAGGCTCTATTTGGATGTGCAATTGGTCTTATATCATTTCCTATTATCTCAATATTAAAAAATACTACTCAAACACAAATATTTTTTATTTTCTCTTTCATACTTTTTTATCTAATCATTATAATTTTTTTAAAATTTCATATAAAATATAAAAAAATAATTCAACTTTTCAAATTTTAAAATAAAAATTATATTAAAAAATTATATTCTAACTTTATAATAATTTATTCAACTTTATGTCTCTCATTTATCAAAATCAAATAAAAATTTTAACTTAAAATATTTTACTACTATTCACAAATCATATAATTAGTATTCATAAATTTCACATCTCATCTCATTTGCCTATCCAAACTAGAAGTTCAAGCACCTTTAGTGGTGACTTGGGTCGCCTCGGAAATATTTAATTCTTTAATGTTTTGGTAATGTTTATATTTTTCTGATTTTTTTCTTAGTTTATAAAAATATTTTGGTTTTAAATTGTTTTCGGATTTTTAGAACTACTTATAAAATTTGTTATTATTTTTTAATAAATTGGCTGAGTTAGCATTTTTGTACCACTCGTTGGATTTTTTGATTGGTTCTAAAGTGACGTGATTACTACACTATTGGTTGATCTAATAGGAATTGGATGTTTGAGAAATGAGATGAGACGATGCATCTATTAATAGTATTAAAATAGTTTGTTAATAGTAATAAAATTGTTTGAGTTAAGATGATTTATTGAATTTCGAGAAATGAGAAAAAAAAAAGTTGAATTCAAATATTAAAAGTTAAAATCTTATTATAATATAATTTTTTAATATGATTTTGTTTTGAGATTTGAAAAAATTGAATTATTTTTTTGTACTTTATTTGAAAGTTTGAGAAAGTTGTAATTAGGTAATAATTAGATAAAAAAGTTAGAAATTTGAAATTAGAAAATGTTTTTGTTTAAGTAATGTTTGGGAAGGGAATGAGATGAGAAATTTTGAAATGAGATGAGATGAAGCCATCTTTATTCCCAAACAACTCAATAGCAAATGGTTTCAAATCTAAGAAATTCTACTCATCATCCATACACTACACATCTACTTTTATTTTTTTATTTTTTTTCTTTAGCAGGTGTGCGGTGTAAGGATGATAAGAAAAAACTCTTCAAATCCAATTATCAAAATGCTAAAATGATATAATCATGTAACTTTTTGTAGTTTAGTAATGCTAGATACAGCTCTAAGTTATATAAGTCTCGTGCACTCACTTTAAAAAAAGAAAGTCCACCATTAAAAAAAAAGAGGTTAACCACCGACGACGAGAACGAGAAGATAACACTGATCGCCCTTCTAGGAGCGTGTGGACCAGGAGCCCATTTATGGCAAAATTGGCGTGTGGGTCAAATATATCTATTATTTTAAAAGGAATACGCGAAACTTATATATTCTAAAACTATAAATATCAATTATCTTTTTGGATATGTGAAAATATAAGAAATCATTTAGCCTTTAACCCAAATTTATTTATATATTTTTTTTTAATAAGGTGACAATGTGACATTAATACCATTACTGAAATTAAGGAGAGCTTGGTGGAGGAAGTTAATTAATCAATACTAATGGAAAATACGTGGCCCAATCACACGTTGCTACCTATTGATCGTAATTTCTTTAAAAGATGGTCAATCACAAAATCAGTTCTTGGAATGGTGGAGAGTTTGCAAATCACTCCATCGGTCTCAATTTATTATTTTCGTCGATCGCCCGTCAATTCATTTAAGGATGACACAACATTCAAATGATACATCGGAACCCTTATGTAAAAAAAATTTTTTAAAAAAATGTAATTTCTTAAAAATATATAAGAAATTTGAAAGTTTAAGATAAATATTTGAAAAAGTTAAAATTATTTAAAAGTAAAAAATAAAAAACAATTAATAAAAAAATTCAAAACAGAGAAAACAAAAGAATGAAGATTAAGAAAATTAATTTTTAAATATAAAAATTATTAAAAATGAAGCTAGAAAATATTAATAATTTAATTTTAAAATGATAAAACGAACAAAATCAAAAATATTTTTAAATTAAGTTTGAGGTTTTTTTAATATTAAAACCAATCGAGTGATTTGCAAATAAGCTAAAACTCAAGGATTGATTTTTATAATTAACCCCAAACAAATCAATCAAAATTCTTTAAAAAATAAACAGAAGAAGGAGGCCACCGATCGAGGTTGGCCAAGCCGGCCGATCGAGGTTGGCCAAGCCGGCCGACCATTGTGTTTGCTGAATTCTAACCACTAGTACTAGGTGGCCAAAACACGACATCAGTTGCCTCGTTTGAGGCCGTTCACGTGGTGGCCAGAACGTGGCCTCTTTCTTGTTTTTTTTTTTTTTTTATTTAAAAAATATAATTTTCGATTTTTATTTATTAAACAAGTAATAATACATTGACAATTCTGTTACAACTTTTTTGCAACTCATTTCACAATCTATCAATGCAAGTATGCTGCTTCAAATAAACTTGAACAATTTCACAAAACTACAATTTATTTTATTATGAGTAATGCTAGACTACCACCTAGCAACTGCTGGGCATGCCGGCTAGGCAAAACTCATCAATTTTTTTTTTTTTTCCATTTTGTCTTTTCACATTTTTTTAACATCTTTAAATATTTTTAAAAAATAAAAAAATATATAAATATACTAATAGTCACTTCCTTAATCAGTATGCAAAAAAATAATTAAAAAAAGTAAATAAATACATGAACAGTCAAAACGAAGGAACAAAATAAGAGAGAAAACTAACATTATTCTTATTTAATATAGAATTGTAAAAGATTTATAAAAGAGTAGTAATTTAATCATTTTTATAAAACAAAAAACCTCGTACCCAAGTATTTAGCTTCATTCATCATTCATAAAAGGATGATTTCTCATAGATTATAGTTCAAAAGGAGCCTAATAAATTCCCATTTACATCGCAATTATTGATTTTTAAGGGCACATATCTAAATATGATATTTCGGGGCCTTATATCTCATAAGCTTTAGTGATTATGTAATGATCTCACAAGATCTCTCACATGACTAAAAATAAAATTGCACAAGACCTCTCCGGATAGGGTTCAAGAAAGAACCACATAAAGTTGATTGAGATTGTTAATCCTGAAAAAATATTTGAGAAATGATTATATATACAAACTCAAAATATGCAAGCCTCATAAAAAAGTAGACTATATAAAAAAGTATTAAAAACTAACTTTTTCTTGATAGGATCCACACTTTTACAAAATGAGTAATGATATACTTACACTTCATTTACTACTGTTTTACTACTTAGTTTTTTTTTTTTTTTCTCTTTTTGTTATTTGAATCTGGATTAAAAATCATAGAACATGAATTTCTTGCATAATCTAGAAGAAAACAAATTCAATCAACTCATGTAATTTAATTAAAAATAAATTCAAATTTATAAAAATTGACTAAAAAAGCAAAAGAATGTCAATTTTTATAAAATTGAATTTGTTTTTAATTAAATTACATGATTATGCTTGGTTGATTAAATTTATTTTCTTCTAGATTATACAAAAAGGTCATTTTATGATATTTTCAATCTAGATTCAAAAAGCAAAAGGAAAAAAAAAAAACTGTACAGTAAAGCAGTGGTAAAGAAAATGTAAGGCTATCATTACCCTTAAATTAAGAGTAGTTTCGTAAAATTGAATGTCATTTTTAATAAAGTAGCATATTTGCATTGGTTGGTTGTGAAAGAGTAATGTTACGTACAGTTGTGTATTGTGCAAGTACCGTGCAGTTGCTTTGAAAAATAGTGAAGTCCACTATTAAAAAATTAATTTGTTTTTTTCATATAGATTCCGTATTTATTTACTTTTTTTAAAATAATTACGTGGCCCTTACACATTCACGGCTGCAACTATCATTTCTCATTGTGAAATGGGTTAAGAGAGTTGTAGTGTATCGTTCATTAGAGTTGTAACTACTGTGAGCTATTATTTACAAATTAGTTAGAGGTGATTAGTTTGTTAATATATGATTTAAGCTCAAGTCTTACATATAAATACTTCTCATGTGTACGAATCAGAAGCATTGCAATAAAATCATTCATTTTCACTCAATCTTCTCCTCTCTAGGCAGTTGTCTCTTCTTTCCCCCCCAACTCCATTTTTGACATCATTACTCGAAATGGATATCATTATCTGACCAAAACGCTAGATCTTCGATGAACTTCAAACTTAAATCAGAATAAACCCGCAAAAGTTTCAGAAAGTAAAGGTAACGTTTTTAGCATATGCGGAAATATTTTGTACAATACATACAACGATCTATTTGGCTAAGCACAAACAAAATCCATCTCTCTTGAAATGAACAAAGTAGTAGACAAGTCCTGACAAATCAAGGCAGAAACACTGAATAAAGAAAAAAATGCTGATAAATATGAGTAACGTAGCGGCATTGCTTGGTACCGAAATATCAGATCAAGTGCTTTTATCTTTTCCTCCTATGGCGGATGACCTGAACCAAGGTATCCACACGGAAGTTGTCTTCTGGTACAGTCTGTAAGCCTCAGCTCTGTAATCTTGCTTCACCATCCGGTCCTCCACAAGCTTAGTCACGTAAGCCAAGCACATGCTATTGATAAGTGCTCCGAAAAAGGTCCATCCATGACCGAGGTTCAACGCAAATATAACCAGTCCCCACCACCACAACTGCTCTCCAAAGTAGTTTGGATGCCGGGTGTATTTCCACAAGCCCTTGTCCAGGTTGGGTACCATTGGCTTCCCTTGATCCTTTAGCTTGGCGTTCATAGTCACAAATTCATGGAGTTGCGTGTCTGCATAGTAAGCGACAATGATTCCACACACACAGACAATGACGGCAATAAAATCCCAGATGTTCAATGGCTTATCGATCGAGTGGACAACATATAATGGGAGGCTTACTCCAATCAGAAACACCTGCAAAGTTTAAAACAAGCAGAAGAGGAGAAACATACCATATTAGCAAACATGGTTTAGAAACCCATTCAGGAAATTCATCGAGCAGTTATCGTGAAGTTGGATACAGAGTCAGATTGCCTTGGGCTCATGAGTTACCTGTTGACAGAGGTAGACAGCGAAAAAGGAAACCCACCACCAGTGCTTGCCGTACTGTTGGCGCATATCTGTGAACCTCCAATCCTCCCTTGCACCCCACTGCCAGCCTTCACGCCTGAAGTAGTTATGGGTTAGCCTTAGACCCCACACCCAAGTCATCAAGATTGAAATCCTCGACCTCCACAAGTCATAATGAGCCAAAGGGTGAGTTGCATAGTAATGAACAAGCATCACTGGTATTACCGTCCAATACAAATCTATCATCTGCACGGCCAAACCAAACACAGAAAATCAACAATCAATTAATGGGAAAGTAAAAAGAAGCAAAGGAGTCCGAAAGGAAACGAAAAAAAGAAGTAACGTACGTAACGTACGTACCCAGTGGCTGTTCTGGATATGACCGATGAGCCAGAAGAGCAAATTGACGTTGAGGAAGAAAAAGGCGTTGGCCAATAGGAGAGGGTGGCGATAGCTCCATGTCCAAAGAGGAGCCTGAGAGAGCCAATCAGCGTCACTACCAGAAGCAGTAATACGATAATGGTGGTTAAGAAATGAGAGGTAGAAGATTATGGAGGGAAGGGGAGCTAAAAACGCTATCACGGCATTTTTCAAGTTAGCAGAAGCACCACGATTTCCACCAAAACCCATGCTATCCCCCTTACGTGCTCGATCGGTTTGGTGCTAGTATTGTTGACCTTCGGCGGAGAGAGAGAGAGGGGGCTGAGGCCTACTTATAAGCTGGGAAATGATAGCATGAATTGGAATTCGACCATTTCTTCGGTTGTCTAACGTTCGAAAAGGTTGGTTCGGCGGTACCCACCATCTTGATCCGTTCAATGATTAGCATGTCTTTCGGCCCACATGGTAGGAGGCATCCACTCCTAAAGGCCCAAGTAATTATTAGCATGCCCGACGACGCCCATCACTTTGATTTAAAATAAGTATCAATTTTTTATTCAATGACAGATTATATAACACATCAATTTTAATCATTATTTTCACAAAATAATCATTGTTGTGACGTCCAGTCAGTTCCTGAACGGCATCAACAATTTGACCGGTCTCTGTTAGAGATTTTAACCAGACTTCCTGCATCGAAAATTTTAAAACTTTTCTTTACTTTGATTGTTTGGCAATTAGTACGAGATATAAAATTTTTATTTTATTTTATTTTATTATTATAATTTTTTTATATTTTTATATAAAATATAATAAATAATTTAATTTTTTTAAATTTTAAAAAAATAATAATATTAAAAAATAATATTTTAAACTTTTATCTAAAATAAAAAACTATCATCTCACTATCTAAACTTATACTCTAGCCATTATATAATCAGAAACCAACACTTATTAATAAGGAAAATGCTAGTAGAATCTTTCAAATTTACTACTCAATCTAATTATCACTCATGTATTTTTTTTTTAATTTTTTACTTAATGGTTAAGGAAGTGATTATTAATAAAATTATATATTTTTTATTTTTTTTCTTAATTATTAAAAATATTAAAAAATACTTGAAAGAAAATCAAAAGAAAAAGAACAACAAATTTATAACTAGCGATACGTCCAAAGGTAATCGTTGGGTAGCCCGCTACTGCCAACTTACTAATAAACCAATTATGTCATTGTAGGTATTCTGCTCTGAAAAACGATGTAAGAAAAATAAAATAAAATAAAATAAGAAATCAATTATACAACTAAAAAATTTACGTGATTCGATTGTATGTTTATGTCCATAGAAATGCAATAATTTTATTATCTTAAAAAATGACAAAATACATTTTAAGACGAAATATACAATTCAAAACCGTTATACTATTGATAATAAATATATATTCTCCTTCATTGGCAGCTCTACTCATCTCATATGCAAAACGATTACAAATTTGTAAGTAAAAATCACAAGTTTACTGGTCAGAAACGACTACCAAATTGCCCATATTGATGATTATAAGCGATCTTTTGTAAAATTATTTTTCTCGTTAGTTTTATAAAGAAATACAATGGTTATAAAAAACAGATTCATATAGAAGAATTATTCAGAAGTTTCAAAGCTAGATATCAAATTATTCCGTCTCGTTAATGAGTAGCATCGCACCAATAAAACATATAAATTGACAATAAATAATATTAAATATAGTTGTAAAGTACATAAATTATGTGCACTTTCTTTAAAAAATAATGAGCCTTTCGTTAACAAGTAGATTCCAAATCTTTTTTCACTTTTTGAAAAAGAATGTGCAGAGTGCTTGAATTGTACAAATAATTTTCCATTGACAAGATAGTATAAAATATCAAGAGAAATATGCAAGTCATTTATCATATTGAGGCCATTTTCAAAATTTTCATATTAGTTTCGAGCATACTGTATTGCTTTTCAGAATTGTTAAATAAAATATCATTAAAATATTATTTTTTAAATATTATTTTTATTTAAAAATTTTAAAAAAAATTATTTAAGTCCCAAAGTTTTCATCCGTTTGTATAGAGCTCCATGAGTTTCTAATTTTAGCTAATTACTCCCCGAATTTACAGATTTTTAAAAAACTAGTTTCTTCCATCCATCCAGCACTCATTACATTTTAAAATGACAGAGATGATGAGATGCTGCATTAATGCCACATGATAAGACTAGACTAAAATCCGATCATTGCCACCTTTATCCTACATTAGCTACCTCTTAGAAAATAAGTAAAAACGTAAAAGTAGTAAAAAAAAAACTCTATCCTTTGACGTTGGTGTGAGAAAAAATTATTCTATTTATTATTTTTACATATAATTCTTTATTAATTATACTTATATTAGTTTTTATTTTTTTCTTTTATTAAATATAAAGTATATTGATAATAAGTAAAAGAATTCAATTAATTAATTTAAGAAAAATTCATCTTAATTCTACAAATAATATTTCTCGATCACTTATAAAATCTGGGTTGAAACTGGAAAGCAATACTTGAGCAATCATATCAGTACGTACGTAGGAGTAATAATTAAAACAAATAGCAATGATAAGGTGGCGTCTAATCCAATAGATAAAGATATGATTAATTATGACGAGGTTACCAAGCATCCGTGGTGCATGGTGTTTGTAATGATCATGCTGCAGCAGAAACGAGTGTGCCTAATCATAAATCCATGCTGGCCTCCAACTGGCCTGGAATCATTTCCCAGCTTGGTCCCCCCCTCCCTGCATGCTGATCTGATCTTCTTTCTCACCTCGTAAAAATATTCTTCCACCAGGACCACAACCTGCCTGCGAAGACACAAGGCAAAACTAGGAGTACTGGTCGAAGGACCATCATCTGGTCTATCAATGGCTGCATGCAGCTTCACTTTATTATAAACTTGAAAATGAAACGATCAGTGCATGCACTTGGCATATATATCTTATCATTCTCTTCTAATCCCGCCTTATTAATGCCATACATTCGTGGTAGTCAAGCATGATCGACCATCAATGTCATCTAAAAAGTAGAGATAATTGGGTGAGTTCCAATAACTCAAGAAGAAGCAAATCCATTCTAGCATGCAAATTTAATATGAGCCACGTACGTATGTAGAGATGGAATAATTCTCATAAAAATAACATAGCAGTAATCAATGGGCATTTAATTATACTAGTACAGTCAAAACAAACTTTAGCATAAGTATGATTGGGTTTGATAAGAAACAATTTCATCTTATCTCATCTAATTTCATCATTATAACTTTTTCAAAACTCAAAAAAATAATAATATTAAAAAATAATATTTTAACAATATTTTATTCAACTTTCAACTTTCATTTAAAGTCATTTCATCTCATCTCATCTTATTATTCAAACGAGACGTAGTCATAAAAAAACAAAGGCCATATTTACCCTGTGGCAAGATTATGCATTTTAGCGGCCAATTGAGAAAAACAGAAAGCTGAGTGTAAACTTAGGCTAAATATAACAGAAAGCTGGTAGTTTTTCATAATAATAATAATAATAATAATAACTCACTGTTCAAGATCGACCTCAATAATTTTGAAAAGTCTAATAGAGGAGCACCACTTACCTAGACTTGCTGGTATAACTAGATTTGCCTCACAACAATGTTCAACAAAATGAACCAGATCCTAAACAAGATTAGCACAACTATAATTTATAGGAATAGGCCAGTGTCTCTCAGAGTTGAAGTCATGGTTGTTTTAGGAGTTTTGTTTTGAGTAGGAATTCATAACTTAAAGAGTGATGCTAGGTTGACGCTCAACAGTGACCGTTGGGCGTGCCGCTTAGGCAAAATTCTTCTTTTTTATTTTTTTTATTTTTCTTTTTAACATTTTTTTAACATCTTTAAATATTTTTTAAAAAAATATCAATACACGAATAATTACTTCTTTAATTAGTAAGTAAAAAAAATTATAAAAATAAATACATAAGCGAACAAAATAAGGAGACAAAATGAGAAGGCATACTAATATTGTTCTAATTTAAAATGCGTCTAGGACTTGGACTATAGAAGTGGGTTAGGCTAGGGCTCTAATGTGTTGGGTTTCATGGAATTTTTGTGGGCTTTGGTAAAGGGGAACCTTGGGCTAGCTTGTTCATCGTTACAAGGGCCTAATGGGTTGGATCTCCTATTGGGTCTTAATGGGTTGTCCTCTATTATATCGTAGAATTAAGTCCAAGATTTGCATTCCAATCCTATTTTGCACTAAAAACTCCTAAAACAATCATAGCTCATAATCATGACTCGACTCCAAGGTAATCCATGTTAATCGTTCCCATACAACTACTACTATGTCACTTGCATAATCTCACAATACTTATTTTCCTTGATCCATTAATGAGATTGCAAAACCTAACTTACAAGCACTAATCTGGCCATCAATTAAATCCTTGACACTTCTTCCTCGCACCCTAACCACCATCTATAAATAGAAACTCTGTAATAAAAGAAACCTTTACTTTCCTAAAATAGAATCCTCAGAAAGTTTATCTCCCCAACAAATGTAATAGTAACTACCACATAATCATAGGCCTTATTAACGTCTACGTACTTTGTGAACAATCCTAGGCTCACCGTATTTAAGCCTACCTACTTGGTGAGTGTAGCAAGTCTAGGATTTGTCTTCCCTTAAAGATTGCATTTAGAGGCTACTTAAAGACGATCTTCTCTAACACCATATGCATCTTATTAACAAGAACTTTAGAGATAATCTCCTAGCATCTTACCTGCGACATATTCATCCCATTGTAACCCACAATAATTATCAACCATGAGTTATCAACATAAAACCTCAAAACATATCAACCCATGACAAGCTCTTAAATATATTGTATGTCCTTATTCAGTCATGACAAATAGAACACTCATGGTTGCAAACTCAATCATCCCATAATATATATTGTTGCTTTTATAATAATTGTTAACTTTTAAGGTAACTGGATATTCAGACATTTACAGATATTGTACTTATAGTAAACGATAGTTATTTCTAAATTATTGCGTAAGTATGACCATTCATTAGAAGTTGTATGGCGGGACTTGGTTCAGGAAGACAGGCATAGGCCTAGATAGTCATGAATGTTTGGTTTATATTTATAGTTATTCTATTAAGCACATGATTTTGAAAAGATTTTAATCAGTATTTCCGAAGACTCTCTTTTATATTTTCAATATTTTAATAAAGGATAACATTGTTTTATTTTATAAAATCTTTTATACCAAGCTTCTAAGTAAATGAGTTTTTAAATGTTAGTAGCATCATGGGTTTCTTGGAAATCTAAAAATGACATTGTTCTTAACCTTAGAAGGACAGGTGTAACACATGAGATGAAGTGTTTAAGATATAGTATAAATAATTAAATTTAGTTCTTCCCATTATTTTAGAGTTTTTAGACAAATGATGATTTTACTTGGTTTTAGAGATAGAGGTCTTGAAGACTGGTTGGCTAAACAAGGGAGGAAGGGTCTAATCTTGCTTGGAATCGCTTTGGGAATTCTCCTCACAGGTTGAAAGATCTTATTCGTATGGATTTTTCTGGACTATCTTCCTTACGTTTTTTCTAATTATTTTTTTGTTGTTGCTATCTGAACTTTTCATTTTTTTGTGGCCTCTGAACTTTAATGTTAGACTGTTTTTTAAGTTTAATACATTGGATGCTTCACTGAATATTTGTATACTTCATGGGTCTTATTCTGTTACCTCGGTATTCTTCCACCATAAGTGAGGGTAATTAATAAAATTAGAGTTTCGTCCTCTCCTAAAAAAATAATAAAAAAGAAGAAGATAGAAGTCTTGAGTTAAAATCTTGATTGTACAACATATTCTATGAATTAAAAATTCACATGTTGAGTTCACTTATTGAGATAAGTTGACCTGCACGTGAGAGACTGACATGCATGCAGTCTTGAAATGTTTTGCAAGTTGGACTTTTAGGCTTGAGTGAATAATAGTGCTATAAATATGCTATGTGGCTCGTCTTATTTAATGAAATAGCTCGTCTTATTGTGGTGTGTTTATTATTGAAGATATTACTCCCATGACAGAGTAAGGAGTTCACGGACTAAACAGTTCCTGAAATTCAAAGATTTCCTTGTGCTTCTAGTTCTGATGGCCGCATGTACATGAAATTCGGTGCTTGCCGTTGAACATGTGAAGGTAAATCAATTAGCTGCCAAGAATTAACCAAAATGATCATCATGTTCAACGGGTGTTTCGCTGTTTCGTTTCACGTGATCTGTGCAAGTCTATGCATGTCTGTTTTTCACTAAAATAATAATAGATATAATCTTAGCTAGGATGTGAAGCGTCCAGCACTCCTCTTAAAAAAAAGTAAGTAAATCTAAATTCATATAAAAAAAAATCTTTTTTTTTTATAAATAAAATCTACTTAAAAAGAAAAAAAAGAAAGAAATAGCAAAACTCACAAACCAGGGACTGAAAATATAATTTATCTTCCCAACGTATCACATTTTCACAGGACACTTTTATATGCCTGCTTTTGTTTATTGTAAGGCGAAATTCGCGAGGTTCATCACATACATCTCAGAAAATATCCCTCAAACTTATCGTTGATATATTTTAATATTTATTTGTTTTTTATTTAATAATTAAAAAAGTAATTATTAATAAAATATTTTTTATTTTTTTATTTTTTAATGATTAAAAATATTTAAAAACCTCAAAATAAAAAGAACAAAATTAGAAGTAAACGCTGAGCCAACCGATAGCATTAGCCATACATCTCACGCGGATACTTTTTCGGTCTTCGGTTGACAAATTTGATAAGACATTGGGAGTTTGAACCCTACACGTTTTGCTCCGACAAGAACTCGTCTCATTAGAAGAAATTTATCAACTCATTTGACATCATTTTATTTAATTATTATAATTTTTTAAAATTTTAATATAAAATATAATTAACAATTTTTTTAATTTTAAAATAAAAATAATATTAAAAAATATATTCTAATAATATTTTATTCAATTTTTTAATTTTAATCTGAATTAATCTCATCTCATCTCATCTCATCTCATCTTCGAAGTAAACACAATCTCGACCGTGCGAGTTAGATTGCAATTAAGGAGAGGATTATTGTTGGTTCAGTATTACATGCATCGAGTGCCTACACAGTTATTTTTGCCGTTGGATACCGAATTTCACAAGTTTGGATATAACCGAGTTATAAAATATAACATTTTTTATACGATCACTCGTACAAACATGCAATCAATAAATATATATATATATATTTTAATTTTTTCATGCAATGCATGTACTCCATTATTTGGATTATAGCCTCGTTTGTTTTTATAATTATATTTATTTTTTTATCTAATTATTATAATTTTTTAAATTCTTATACAAAGTAAAATAAATAATTTAATTTTTTTAAATTTTAAAATAAAAATAATATTAAAATATAATATTCTGATAATATTTTATTTAATTTTTAATTTTTATTTCAATTTATATCATTCCATCTGCAAAAAACAAACGAATAAGATTTTTCTCTTAAAGCATAACTCCTCGAAAAAAATTAGTACCCCTTTGTTGGAGACCCTACAGAGCACTCTTCCTGCCAACTATGGTTACATGTGGTCGTAAATAATTTGGCGATTTTCATCGCTGCAATAAGTATTTGCGACCATTGTTGTTCCCAAAATATTTTCGTCGACAAAATATCTCCAAAAATAATTTCTTAAAAATTTTAAAAAAAGTATTGAAAAATAATACAAAATTAACAAATAAATAAATAAATAAATATAATATAATACAAATTACAATCCATAATGCAAGTACACAATTGTCTAACTACACAGATTTCAAGCTAGAATTTAAGGGAAGAGAAAAAATAAACCATTTACTAGTTTGGATAGCAAGAGTGTCATATCTCATCTCATCTTATTTTATCTCAATATTCAAATATTACAAATATTTTTTAATTTCAAACATTTAAATTTTTCATCTAATCATTATAATTTTCTTAAACTTTCAAATAAAATATAAAAGATAATTCATCATTTCAAATTTCAAAACAAAAATAATATCAAAAAATAATATTTTAACAATATTTTTATTCAATTTTTTCTTTCTCATTTTTTAAAATTTCATAAAACGTCTTAACTCAAATTATTTTATTACAATTCATAGATAATCTTATTTCATCTTAATATCCAGACGAGATCTAGAAACATGAGAAAGAAAGTACAAAAGCCTATTAAAGCAGAACCTATGTTAACAAATAAAAATTACAACAAGAAATAAATAAGGAAAATGATTTACACAATATTTTTTACAACACTTTACATAACTATGTTTTAAATGAAAGGTATTTTTATAAAATATCTTATAAAAGTAATATTATTTTATAAAAATGCTCTTATTTTATAACATTATTATGAATTATATTGTATAATATGTTGTGTGTGTATCACTCCTCAATAAATAAATAAAAATCCCTAAAAGTCAAGGAAATGACCGGACCAAATAGATAGGNTTTTTTTTTTTGTTTTTTTTGTGATTAAGAAAATGTTGTTTAATAATATTTTAAAATTTTTTTAAATATTTGAAAGTACCAAAAAATGATGTAAAATAAAAAATAAAAAAATACTTTTAAATATTTTTTTCACATAATTTTTTTAATATTTTTAAATACTTTTAAAAAAAGAATAAAATTCATAATATTATTAAATAATATTTTCTTAATCACTACCAAAAAACAAAACTAAAAAAAAAATGTAACGGAAAAAATAAACGGGATCCCCCAGTGGGATCGCTGTCATTTTCCTAGCACTAATGATTATTGTTTTTAAGCTTCTATTCAAAGAATCCGCATTAATAATGATCGCAACATATGAGCTTTTTAATACAATGACCCTATATTCACAATGATGGTCTATATTCAATATTGAGAATTTCAAAACTATTTAGAATGTTTATTGCTTTTTTATTGGCATCGGTGTCTGATATATGAATGCACCTCGATGCTTCAAAAGTGCGGAAGAAAATTTTCAAACTTAAAGACGTTCAGTTTATTCGTCTCATCCCAAAATCACTACGTCAACCACAATGATATGACGCTTGAATTTGTCCACTTATTTTCACGTTCAAGTATTTAATTTTTTTAAAATTTTCTTAATTTAATGATTAAGAATGTGACTTTTAGTATATTGATATATAAAATGTTAAAAAATATAAATAAAAAAAAAACGTTTTACTAGTGGGCACGCGCAACAGTTAAAGCTAGGCGACACGCTAGCATAGCTCTAAAAATAATCAATTCTATCCCGAAAGATTTTTTTTTTAATCTTACAATGATCGATCCATTTAAATCCCCATTGATAATAAGTTTCAATCATGCATCTAAATTACATTATGATTATGTCACCCATCACATGACATATAGAACTAAATAATATAGAAATAAATATGAATATATATTAATAAACATCAATATTATAAAAAAATAAACAATGTTATTAAATATTCATAAATCTAACAATTTTCTGTAATTGTACCATGCAATCCAAAAACAATCGTCTGTATCTTAGGATGAGTTTGGATAGACAGTTTAAATAAAATATTTTAAATAGTAGTAAAATTTTTTGAATTAAGATGAGATAAGATAGTTTATAAAAAAATATATGTTTGGATAGTCAAATAAGATGAGATAGTTTTGACTTAAGAAATGAAATATTGTTTATTTACTGTTCATTTATGTGGATGTTTTTAAAACTTAAAAGATAAAATATTGTGTTTGGATGGCCAAAATTACTATACGATATAACTCTAAATAAGATATTTTCACCTAAACTGACTATCCAAACTCAAACTCACACTAGCACTAGCAATGGTTTCTTTATATGCATTTTTAAAATTATCTATTTTGAAGAATGATTTTATATTTGAAGAATGATTCTCATATTGGTTTATGTAAATTTGAACTAAATAATAATAAAATATTATTATTTTTTATTTTTTATTTATTTTCTAAAATTATTTTTTATATATATTTTACAATTAGCATCCACTTTGTATTATCAACTTAATACAAATTTTATATATCAAAACTATTTTAATATAAATTTTACAAAGTTAATTTTAATGTGTATGAGAGAGAAAAAAATAGTAAAATAATGTTTGAAGAATGAACAGTACTTCTTCATATTTGAAGAATGACTATTTATAGTTATGTAAAAATATAAAAACGAAGAAGCTAATACAGACCTTTTTAAAGATAAATTTTTTAAATTTAAAAATAAAAATAAAAATAAAGAAACTACTCTAAATAGGAGTATATGCACGGAAGGGACCAGCATACAGGAGGACATTTAAGTAGAGTATATGCATGGAAGGGATAAGTGGAAAGTACGAGAATGACGGCAATATATTTTTCTCTTTCTATGAGGAAAAGCAATTTTCCTTTAAGAAAGTGATATTCAAGTAAATTAAGAGCAATCTTTTTTTTCTTTTTCAGATCTGGAAAATAATTTTTCCTCTAAAAAAAGGTCAGAATCCCTGTTATTGCAACAACACCGGGAAAAATGCATGGGAAGCCAAGAGTTCTATCTAAAATGTGTTGGGTTGTTCCACATCGATTGTAGAATGAGTTGGTGGACAGTTTATAAGTGTGAGGAAAAATTTCATCTCTTGAACTAGCTTTTGAGATTGAGAGAGGCCTAAGACTACTCAAAACAAGTATCAGAGCTCAGGTTTACGTACCAACAGTCTCAGGCCCAACAGTCCGCGGGAGAAATTAGTTGTCGTTGCTCTGACCCAAGGACCGATGTGTGAGGAAGATATTGTTGGGATTGTTCTACATTGATTGTGGTCAGCTTAAAAGTGTGAGGAAAAGCCTTACTTCTTGAGCTAACTTTTGAGGTTGAGGGAAACCTAAGATCACCCAACAGAGTGGTCTGATAAAATCTTAAAAAAACAAAACATTAAATACTTATTTATGATTGAATTTATATTCCTATACAAAGCATGTATCAAAAATTTAGTAGAAGAACACTAGTTCAAA